>JAVGWX010000017.1:16618716-16746216 GCA_036924085.1 Ariolimax columbianus | reverse complement strand
TTGTTCTCCACCCTACGAGTTACCCTCATCTGCTGTGTTAAAGATGTCTTGTTCTCCACCCTACTAGTTACCCTCATCTGCTCTGTTTAAGATGTCTTGTTCTCCACCCTACGAGTTACCCTCGTCTGCTGTGTTTAAGATGTCTTGTTCTCCACCCTACGAGTTACCCTCATCTGCTGTGTTTAAGATGTCTTGTTCTCCACCCTACGAGTTACCCTCATCTGCTGTGTTTAAGATGTCTTGTTCTCCACCCTACGATTTGCCCTCATCTGCTGTGTTTAAGATGTCTTGTTTTCCACCCTACGAGTTACCCTCGTCTGCTATGTTTAAGATGTCTTGTTCTCCACCCTACGAGTTGCCCTCGTCTGCTATGTTTAAGATGTCTTGTTCTCCACCCTACGGGTTGCCCTCGTCTGCTATGTTTAAAATGTAGAATTGTAGTGCCTGCATCTAAACGCTAAATGCAAAATTGTATTTTCATCATTTCTCTCTCTCTCTCTCTCTCTCTTCATTCCTTTCTTTCTCTCTTGCATTCCCATTCTCTCTCTCTATCTCTTCCTTTCTCTCATTCCTACTGTTCTCGTACACGTCCCCTGTTTTCTCTTCCTTCCTTTCTCTCTTTCATTCACATTTATTCTCTCTATCTATCTCTGTCTTTCTCTCTCTCTCTCTCTCACACACATACACGGAGACTCCTTTTCTGCCATCCCCCACTAGCACACACAACTACACACAACCTTACTGAGATGAGTTGCACGATTATCACGTTAATGTGTAAATGTAACCTGCCCGTTTCATTGCGAGATTAACAATTGGAATGCGCAAACAACATATACACACACAAGCAGAGGAGAAAACATTCACACATAACACGCATACACGTAAACTTACTACATACACACGCATACACACGTGTCTCACCTATCCACACACACACACACACACACACACACACATACACACACATACAAATACATGCACGCAAGAAACACAAATACAAAATATACACGCAAACAAAACACATACAAATTCAATATATACACTCGCAATACATACACACAATAAATACACACCCACATAACACAAAAAATCGATTACAGACTAAGCCATACACGCGTAGATTCACAAAACACTACATCAAAACACTCACTAAACACACCCTTATAACACACCCATACATACATACAACGCATACATACATATAAAATATATCTACAAACACACACACGATACTCTCCCTCGAAACAAAAAACACGCCAAAGAAACACGAAACACAATCACACACACATCAACAAAAAGTACACACATAAAACACATCCACAAACACTTAGATACATATATTAGTGATCCTTTAGGCGAGACCCAGTCTTTCCCCCACATTTCGGTTATATCAGGGCGTAATGGCAGTCATTAAATCATTATTCTTTTGAACCTGAGTGACGACCAATACTGTCTTAACGGTTCTTTCACCCGGAGCATGCACGAGCGTACGTAACAAAAAACACACCTGAAATGTGGCATTCATTAGGGTCAAACCAGAACAACGAACAATGATATCGCGTTTCTCCAACTCGTTAGCATACCGATTTTGTTTCTGCTCGTTGCGATTATGGAGGCTGGAAGTATATTTTATTTGTGGTTTGTGAGTTGGATGACTCACTCTGAATTGTGTGTTATCCTGCTATCTGGAGAAGGCCAACATATACGAACATTTATTGTTTATGTGTTTATGGGAGAGAGAGAGATAGAGAGAGAGAATAGAAGAGAGAGAGAAAGAGAGAGAGTCACGAAGAAAGTGAGATTGTTCCAGTGTGTTATCAGGGCCAGAAAGGGGATCAAGGAAAAGTACCACTATGACCTACTAAATATGCCGTAAGAGGCGGGTAAGACAGGTTGGTATGAGGGGGGCGGGGGGAGGAGGGATTTCTATCCGATCCTGTACAAACTATTTTCATAGTTATCGTTTATGTAATCTCCTAATCCACAGGGTAAAGTTAGAGTGATAAAGAGAGCGAGAGAGGTAAAGAGAGAGAGAAAAAAGATTTAGTTGTAGTAGAAGATGGCTCAATATATCACGATCAGATAAAAACACTAATTAAAACGTTATTTGTCAAATTTTGTAGTATCACGTGTTATGACATCCTGATTGCAAATATGACCTCAATCGTCTTTCATGAAACCTCAATCGTCTTTCATGAGACCTCAATCGTCTTTCATGAGACCTCAATCGTCTTTCATGAGACACCAATTGCTGCGGTTTCAGTCTTGTAGAAGACTCCAACCATTTGGCTAATATTATAACTTTATCCTACTCTACCCACATTAAATATGTTGTTGTGTCGGCATTGTATCAACAATGTTTACTTCTTATCTTAACATATACTTCAAATCAGTAGGCTCAGGGGACGACGTGGCCTAGTGGTTAAGTGGCACGACTCACAACCGGAAGGTGCTGGGTTCGATCCCCATCACAGCACCGGCCGTTACCCCGGGGAAGCAAACCCTTAGAAAATGCAGGAGGAAGCAGGCCCTTACATAAAATGCATGCTGAAGTCGGATGCACTGGGCCGACAGGCGCAAAATAAAAACCACAGTGCAACGCACACCACCTTGGGGATTAGAGAAATAAGGCGAACGCAAAATAAAATTTAAAAAAAAATTATTATTGTAGTGATCATCGCCATCATGACCTTTCCAATGTTTGATCCAGTAAGAGCAAAGGGCCACCACTACAGGTGCAATCCGTTCAGAGAGCACACATCAAAGCTCGTAACGTGATTGCTGCATTGGCACGTTGTTTGACATGATGACGTTGCCAGGACATTCATAACCGTTTTGTCACTTTTTACCACACGCTTCGAAGGTTTGAACCCACTCTTTTCACCACTGTTACTGTTCGAGAAAACGGTATATATCAATCAATCTCGGGGCATAAGTCTTTGACAACATCTCGACACTATACTCGGTTTTGGGCTGCTCTTTCTGTCTCTCTCCAGGTATAATAAATTATTCGTTGTTCCTTCATACATTCTCTTCTCCGTTTATTTGTTGTCTACTTCTCTTTCTCTTCCCTTGAGGATTCCACATAAGAGCCTGTCTCGCTATGTTGAATAGTACCTTCCGTAACGTATGTTCTGCTTAGTCCCACTTTCTTCGCAACTATATTTACAGTGACCAGAAATTATGAGCCAAGATGATTACCCAGAATGTCAAGTACGCCAAGCAGACGGCTTTGAGTCGCTAGCACATGTTAGTTCATTCACTGCTGCATCTTCGGCCCAAAATACAAAACTTTTTCCATATAAAACTTTATAAATTTATAAATAATCTACTTCCGGAATCCTACATATTTTCTTATAATACCCATGATATTGTTATTAAAATTAATCGGTACGTGTGTCTTATTTAGAACTAATAAACGCATCTCCTACATACACTCTTATTGAATGAATTAATAGTGTCGAAATATTTCATAAATATATCGCGATTTCCCCATTCATATACGTCACGGTGACATATGTTTGTATAAATATATTTCGTATTTCACAGTCTAGAACATTGCCATCTGATATCTAGAGTAAGTAGGTCATCGTCTAGAATCTATCACAACGAAAATATGTATCTTTTTCTTTAAATATCAATAAATAAAGTTGTGTTGCTTCGGTTATAATATTATAACATGTCACTTATTGTTGATAAATGTAGACTATTATGGTTTTGGTATTAGTATATCAATATTATATTTCCCAAAATCATTTTTTTTTTCATTTAGGTGTATCCAAAAGTTTAAAAGTTTGGGAATCCCTGCTCCAGATTTGGTATTTTATTTAAAACGACCCGTCGTTCCATTTGTTCGGAGATCTTACTTCCGCTGCGCATGCAGTTACTTCCCTTTTGTTTTCGTTCGCGTAGCCAAAGAGATATTGTTTTTACTGCTGTATTTGTTTGTGACTCGGGTGGTACACACATTTCTTTTATTTGTTTATTACTCCTGTAAGGAACTCCTGTTATGTCGGGGAAGCCACATAAGCTTAAATAAACTAGTTGCAGTGTGGGATTTCGCGGCGCATGCGTTCATGCAACCGGGTTTCAAATCGCACTGTGGCGCTGCAAGTCCGCAGATAAATTGTTCGATGGAATGTTAGGGAAAATCTCAAGATATTTTTGGCCGTAGAGCAGTTATACTTGGGTTCAGAAATATGTGTATTGTGTTAGTGTGGCTGGCGTTTTCAATGTGTCTCAATATCATTGACACATCAGTTTCAGCGAGTCTACTTCCCTTGTCTCTCCACTAGAGAACTAGGACTACCATTGTTGAAGCTTTTCGTGCCGCAAGCCAAAACGAGACATGCATACGCTCCTTCTAAAGCACTTGTTATTACACCCTGAGATAGTCAGTCCTGTGTGCTACACTCATTACTTATATGTAACGACATTATTATTTTGCAACTACCATTTCAGCTCAATAAACCTTTTCCTTTTAGATATTTCCCAATGACTGACAAAGCGATCAGTGACTGACCGAACTGTTGGCCTCTTTAAGGCTTGCATTAACCCCTATCACAATACTAAACCTTCCAGCTGCCCCTGTTCTCCAACGATCCTATATACGATGTCCCAGCTATGATTACTGATGTCCATTTAATCCACTATGGTTCTTCGTCAAGCTGCCTTACGTCAGGCTCTCGATTATTTCTCTCTAAGGGCTACATCCTGCTTGGGCCATTTAATTGTTTAATTCCTCCTTTGGTCAGTTATGATGGGTTTCCTGTCAAACATTCACACATAGTGTTACGTACACTGATATATATATATATATATGTGTGTGTGTGTGTGTGTATGTGTGTATATGTATGTATGTATGTATGTATGTATGTGTATGTATGTGTATATGTATGTGTGTATGCGTGTGTGTATGTGTGTATGTATGTGGGTGTGTGTATGTATGTGTGTATGTGTGTTGTATGTGTGTATGTGTGTGTGTATGTTTGTACGCGTGAGTGTGTGCGTATGTGTGTGTATGTGTGTGTATATGTGTGTATGTGTGTGTAAATGTGTGTATGTGTCTGTATGTGTGTATGTGTGTATATGTGTGTATGTGTGTATATGTGTGTATGTGTGTGTATGTGTACACTCGCTGACATAGCGCTAGGGATCGTTAAGGCGGATAAGCTTTCTGCGTTGGCAATGTAGACTTACAGTTTCACATATATAATATATCCGACTCAGATCTGAGTTGGTGATAACGATGCAGTAGAAAATGAAATGGGTTGGTCGCCTTATTTATCTTGAACTTATCGAACTAAAGTTTCCAAGACTTCACTCCTTAATGTAATATCTCTTTCGGGAGTGTATGTATACAGTAAAATTGTGCAATAGCATGCAATATTGTCACGGATTCAATTGGAGACAACATCGTACTAAAGTTGAGGATCCAGTTTCTCTCAACTCTGAATTGTCATCCTTAAATAAGACTCCGCATTTGTATGACGTGGGGCGACCCGTAATATCTGGGCTCTGTGCCCTCATAACCATCGCACCATTTTTGATAGACCTAAGTTCTGGTACAGCGATCATCCTGTCTTCTACAGTTCCGACAGGTCAATGAATACCTCAGTTTAAACCTCAAGAGAAGACATATTCTTATCCATCGACGATCGCAATATTTCACAACTGTAGAACTGAATGGATCCAATCTGCGAGGGCATTACTCTGGCTGTCAGAGAGCACGCTGTTTTCAACTACGAGTGACGGGCCCTTTTCTAGAATCCTGGTCATCTTATCAGTAATAAAAACCTTGATATGCATACCTCATATCGCATTTTGACAATTGTACATTTTTTACTGAATTATTCATTGGTGGTTTGACAACAGAAATATGGCTCTTCCACGGGGAGCTATCATATCCTGTTTGTCACATATTATGTGTTTAACGAAAAGAAAGAGAAAGAGGTAGTCTGAATTATCTGTTGTTTTCTTTTAAACATAAACTTGTCTCGCTTCCAGTATTATAACTTTGTTATCATGGGTTCCAGTATTAGATTATTGTTATAATGGGTTCTAGTGTTAGACCATTGTTATAACGGGTTCTAGTGTTAGACCATTGTTATCATGGGTTCTAGTATTAGACCATTGTTATCATGGGCCCCAGTATTAAAACATTGTTTTCGGATTTGCTTGAAAAGTGAACACTTGTGAGAATTGATGACTAACACTACTACATAATGATGACTGTACATTTAGTAATGGTAATCATATAGCAGACACTGCTGTCAGGGATGAAGTGTAAGAAACTTCATTGGGCTAGGACTCCGTTCTTTTATGAGGTGAGGTGGCCAGTTCCCAGTAAAACATTTTCGTGTTCACATCTTGGTCGACTTGAACGTGTAAAAAAATCAGAATTTAACCCTGTACATTTACCGCGAGAAGCCATCGCTTATTGACTCGGCCCTCCAAACGCTCATTTGGTACTGTCTTCATTCGAAATCTCAATCACATGTAATTGTATTTACATGGAGAGGGGTTGGGTGGGTTTGAAAGGTACGGGGAGTGGTAGAGATTTAGTTTGTTATACGATTGATCGTCTTTACCTATGTGTACAAATTTATTTTTGTTCACGTGAAAGGAAACTCTTTTGCAGAGCAATATAGCATGGGGGAATCGATTCGTCAGAGGTGGGTCTTCCTCCATGGATCAAATGTTGAGACCACTTCCAGACACTCTAACAAGGATGGAACAAACTTAGGGGATGACTTCTAAAGGTCTATCTCCTTCCGTCAGTTTTGTTATTTTGTTTTTAATTTGGTTCTGATCCTCCCTCGCCCCTTTTCCACAAACTCAAGACTAAAACCAACATACTTTTGGTTACCAGGCTGATTTCTTCACTCCGCCAGGTGGAATCGATCATGAAACTTACATTCTGAGTTGTATATAAGCTTACAACACTCCATTTCATTGTGCCTTGCAATAAGTCCGTGGCCAACAAGATGCAGTTTGTATAGTCATCACAAATATCATAAGAAACGAGTTTACAGTTTTCCATAATTACTCTTGAACAGAAGCATGAATAATGTCTTTCCTTCTTTGATATAAAAGCCAGTACCACAAAATATGTTGGATTCAAATAATACAAACATAACGAATTGGTGGTCTGGCAAACCATACTTGACTAATGCCATTACTGCATGCTTACTGCCGCAGTGATTTTTAAAATAAGGACAGGGAAATCAGTAAAGAAAAAATTGCATGAAGTTGAAATGATTACTCAGTTTATTCCCTAATAATGAAGTCAATCATCGCAACCAACTCATTTCTGTTCGTGAATCTTTGTTTGGAGAAATCAATGCGCGTCTAGCGCGCGAAAACGGGCCAGTGAAAAATAAAAGGATGTCTTGCTTCCGGTAGCTCTCCTGTATGAAAAGACAGAAAACCATAACTTCCTCCACGGTCGGTCAGATTGAAGTACAGGTGTATTCAAAGCAACAAACCAGACTGTTTGAATAGGCCTTGTTGAACAGAGAACAAACTTTACACTCGTACATTTGTGCAACTTTGAACAGCCTGAGGGGAGATGCGAGATTCCTGTTTCAACATATGGTGGGGTAGGGTATGGAAGGTAGCTTTGGTTGCGGACTTTTGGAAAAAAGAAAACGATTCGATTTCAGCCTTAGCCGTGTCCATCTAAATCTATTGGAAAGAGTGTAATCCTAGTTTTGTCTACCAAAATCTGCTCTAAGCTATTTTTTTTCCCTGGTAACGCATGATGGACATTGAGTACGCTTGACTAAGTCATGCAGACAACAGAACAACAGGAGCTCCCAATAGAGCTGGCAAGTGCCTCGGGCTATGCTCGACCACTGAGCCCGTCATAAAGATGGAGACTGTTTTGGCCTGAACCTGACTAATGTTCGCATGACAGCGTGACGAACCTTGTTCGTGCTGTCTATTGTTTCCCCCCAATGCCACCAGTGGGAGCTGAAATGTTGTGTGTATTTTCATTATTTCTTTTCATTTTTAAGTTGTTTATTTTTTCCTTTGCAATTTTGCCTCATTGCGAAAGCGCGGGACAAAAGAAGAACATATTAGCGAATCAAATGTATTGATCCGCGCTGCGAGAGAATGGCGCCTGGCAGATTGCTTCCCTAACAGCAGTGTCCATCCGCACAATTTGAGTTATCTTCAACTCCTGGCTGTTTCTCTCTATCTGTGGCACTCTTGAAATAAAGATAAATAATACCTTCATTCTCGTTTGTCTGTCTTCCTTTCAATGCATTCACGCATCTTTCATTCTATTCACCAAGCCTTCTAACAGCATTTATGTATCTAGAAAAATAGCTGCAGTCTCTTTTGAAATTTGTTTTGAACATTTTAATTTATTTGGTTGCAATATGTTGAGTATCTGCAGTGGAGCACTCGCTTATACGGGAAAGGTACGTGGTTCAACTCTCGATATTCAGTTAATGTCGATGTTGTGAATGCCCGCAATGAGTAGGTTTACTCATTTGTGCTCCCTGAAAAGGACGTTAAGTGGCGGGTTGCAGTAGCTTTCTTCACATCCTGTGCGTGCTGATGAAGATAGCCGGCGTGTTCCACGTGGTTGTGCTATGTTTAACTACATCTGCATGTCGCTTACTACTACGGGGATTGCGTCAATCCCCTACATAGCTAGACTGCCAAGAAGCAAGAAGAACAGTCAGTTTCCAGGGAGGGCTACTTATGGAAGTCTAGGTGAGGATCTTGGACAGTATATTTTGCCTGATCCTGACTAACATGTCTGATCAGTATGTTTTGCCTGACCCTGACTAACATGTCTGATCAGTATGTTTTGCCTGACCCTGACTAACATGTCTGATCAGTATGTTTTGCCTGACCATGACTAACATGTCTGATCAATATGTTTTGCCTGACCATGACTAACATGTCTGATCAGCATGTTTTGCCTGACCCTGACTAACATGTCTGATCAGTATGTTTTGCCTGACCCTGACTAACATGTCTGATCAGTATGTTTTGCCTGACCCTGACTAACATGTCTGATCAGTATGTTTTGCCTGACCCTGACTAACATGTCTGATCAGTATGTTTTGCCTGACCCTGACTAACATGTCTGATCAGTATGTTTTGCCTGACCCTGACTAACATGTCTGATCAGTATGTTTTGCCTGACCCTGACTAACATGTCTGATAAGTATGTTTTGCCTGACCATGACTAACATGTCTGATCAGTATGTTTTGCCTGACCATGACTAACATGTCTGATCAATATGTTTTGCCTGACCCTGACTAACATGTCTGATCAGTACGTTTTGCCTGACCCTGACTAACATGTCTGATCAGTATGTTTTGCCTGACCCTGGCTAACATGTCTGATCAGTATGTTTTGCCTGACCCTGACTAACATGTCTGATCAGTATGTTTTGCCTGACCCTGACTAACATGTCTGATCAGTATGTTTTGCCTGACCCTGACTAACATGTCTGATCAGTATGTTTTGCCTGACCCTGACTAACATGTCTGATCAGTATGTTTTGCCTGACCATGACTAACATGTCTGATCAGTATATTTTGCCTGGCCCTGACTAACATGTCTGATCAGTATATTTTGCCTGACCCTGACTAACATGTCTGGTCAGTATGTTTTGCCTGACCCTGACTAACATGTCTGATCAGTATATTTTGCCTGACCCTGACTAACATGTCTGATCAGTATGTTTTGCCTGACCCTGACTAACATGTCTGATCAGTATGTTTTGCCTGACCCTGACTAACATGTCTGATCAGTATATTTTGCCTGACCCTGACTAACATGTCTGATCAGTATGTTTTGCCTGACCCTGACTAACATGTCTGATCAGTATATTTTGCCTGACCCTGACTAACATGTCTGGTCAGTATGTTTTGCCTGACCCTGACTAACATGTCTGATCAGTATATTTTGCCTGACCCTGACTAACATGTCTGATCAGTATGTTTTGCCTGACCAGACGTCACTTATCCTCCTCGACATCCAGCTGTGAAGGGATCATTTATAAATGATTATCTGACTTACAATTAAGAAAGACATGGCAGCGAGGAAAGGAACATCACCCTACCTCATACTAGATGATTTGGCTTAGTACATTTCTCCAACATTTCATCTCCGACGGCAGTCTCTGCTGTGTGACTGAAAACAAGGAAAACAAATACGGTTAAAGTTACAAGCAGCAAACAACGAGTTACATGCCAACAAAACAACAACAGAAAGCAAGTATTGGACAGTCCAGTTTTGACTGCAAAGATGACTCGTAAAGAGATCATTTAGACGTTTTTTCCCTCATGGTCCCTACGGACGACCATTTCTCAAATAAGATGGCAATCATGAAATGCGAACGTCGTTAGATTTAGTGATTGTTTAAAGACGCACTGAAAAATCGAAATATTTGCCAACGGGAGTCGACATTATTGAGACAAATGTAACTGTTGGACTTAATGCGGGATCTTCATTGTTGTCACAGTCGATATTGCGTTGTAGAGTGTTAGCTTGATTTATGAAATTGATATTTTTTTAGGGTTAGTTTGCCTTGTTGTCGCTGTGGAGGCTGTGATTGATGCCTGCTAATTATTTCGGGTGAATGTGTTTTGTTAGGTTGCGCGTGGAACTTGCTGTCTGTCGTGTGTTTGATGTCTTTAGTAGCTTCTATTTGTGTTCTGTGGCAGCTTTTTTTAACTGTCTGAAATCTCTCTCATCCCAGAAAATTAGTCTCCGTTCTGTGATACTTAAAAAAAAAGGGCAACTTAAAAAAAAGGTCAAATAAACTATCATCACCGCCCATCAGCGGGATTTATATCTGTCTGGAATAAAGGCTGCTCCCCCTACCATTTCTCGCGTAGTGTACGGGCTAGATTTTGATGTTACCACTTATATTTAAAAACCTATGTTTGAACGAGGTCTTGAACACGTGCCCAATTGCTCCGGAGAACAGTATCGAACCCGTTCGGCCACCAGGTCCTCTGCTGTAGGACTTAAAGTGAAATAGTCGACGTTTGTAGTGAAGCGTAAGTGCGTGTCTCTGTCTGTATGTGTCCCACCTTTTGTCAGTACGCGTTGTTCAAACATGGTAATGGAACACTAACCTTCTAATACCGGCTTACTATGTACCACCTTGTACTACACTTATCAATATAATCCTCAACGTTCGTGAGATCTTATTTCGTCCCTCTTTGTTAGACATATTCTCCTTTCCAATCACTATATGCTTTACGTATCACATTACTAACTATAAAGTAGTAATCTCACCCATCCCTCAGTATTTCAGGTTTGGATTATTATTTTTAAAATTTTACAAAAAAATATAAATTTTGTTTAATTAAACAAATAAAAATGTGTGTATTTGTGTATATATATATATATATATATATATATATATATATATATATATATATATATATATATATATATATATATATATATATGAGACAGTATGTTGCAGATTCGTAAAAGGGAAGCAAATAGTTATAACACAGTAACCTACCAGTCCTGTTTTAAGAGTCGACGCCGGCAACTCCCAATCATCTACAAGTTAATGAACCAGCCTAAAACAAAAATAAGACTCGTACCCCATTGAAGAATATGTGCGACTATGTTACATATATATATATCCTTAACGTTTGCACGATTTCTAACATGTGAAACTGCATTACAAATCAATTGGTTGAATTACCCGTAAAGTTAGTGCTAACATAAATTCTGAATTCCAGCTACAGTTTGCGTCAGTAATGATATTGTGTACTTCCTGGCACAGGTTGTTTTGGAATGCTTCAGGTTCTGACGGCAGATTACGAGAACTTAAAATCCGTGAAAGCTTTAGAGAGCAATATACTCTCGAGATATCAGACGGCTGGTAGACAAATATAGAGTAGCTTAGTTCTGGCACGAGGCAAGCTGGTTCTTGTGACCCTATAATACTTGATTGATAAAATGCAGAAAAGGAGACCGATGTTAAGACTGGATCGTCCTGTACGCTCTAGGCGACGCTTGAGAACATCTGGTTTAAAAGTTCAGAAAGTGCAGTGTTGGTCTCTGAAACCTGGGCAGAGAAAGGGCTTTAGAAAGGAACAGACCACGATGCCGCCCAATGATAATATGGGCGTAAAACGCTTGATATGTTTAAGATTAACAAATTGGTACGCCGGTCTCTTTTGATATGAGTGGAACTGCGCTTTAAAAAGATAGAAACATTGTAACATTTCAATCATGTCGTATAACATAAATACAGAGGGGTGTGGATGTACCCAGCAACCTCGTCATGTAAATTCATTGTTTTGAAACAGCCGCTATATACTTGGGTACACATGCTTCCTGCAAAGCCATCTGCTGTAGTTGTTACATTATGCTTCGTGTTTTGAGCAAAAAGGCGAATTTTTCTTTCTTTCTATCTCCCTCTCTCTCTCTCTATTTCTTTCTCTCTCTCTCTCTCTTTCTCCCTCTCTGTCTCTCTCTCTCTCTGTCTCTCTCTCTCTCATTGGTGTTTTCTTCAACTCACAGACACACTAAATGGCATATATGTCTAAACTGTTTTTTTTCCATTTACGTAAACAGACGTTTTTGGGTTACAAGTTGTTATTTATTCACTCCCCGTTTGGTGTTTTAGCTCCCACAAAAAGCGTTCTTTATTGACTAGCTGAGCTGATACACACTGTACATCGGTAATTACGTTAATAGGTTGTATCAGAATTACCATAAACATGCTATATAACAAATTTGCATAAGCAGCCTTTTGATTTTAATCGAAAAATTCATGAGTTAATTTTATACCAACGACATTCGTTTTTGGAAACCTCTTTCAAAATCGTGAAATGTTTAACCCGTGTCCCAGACATTTGCATACACAAGACGCCGTCTACAGTGTCTATCGCCGTTATCGCCCCTTTGTGTATCCGTCTGAGAGCTGTATTGATAACATTTCATATCCAGGAAAAAAAAACACCGGTACAGGCAAAATGGTCACAAAACATCCGCTTTACAGGTAGACAGGGACATGAATCACGTAAAGGTGATTAAGGATTCATAGTTTGTGATTAACGATTAGCAGCGAGTTTTTCTTGACTAAGGGAAGGAATTTTAAGACGCATCATTTCTCGTTTCTGGGGGTCATATTACATCAATGCAATTTACCAGACTGCAGGATAAACAACCTTTGCTGACTCCTTTCATTGGCTGGTGAATGAAAAGGGCAACGCTGTTAATTGTTGTCACATTTAGATTGATATCTGATACTAAACAAAGAAGGAGGGGAGAGAGAGAGAGAGAGAGAGAGAGAGAGAGAGACCGGAAGAAAGAGCAGCAGATAGCTGTAATGGAGGCTTACATTGGGAAGTGTCACCGCTTTGAAGATGGCGTGTAGAGTGTTTGGGTTCATGTGACGTTTGCGAGAATCAGGTTTCATGTGCAGTGTAAAAGGAAACCTTCTGATATCTAGCCCCCGTGACCTTGACCATACACATTGCTGCAAACGATGGGCTGCTGAGAAGACGCGACATTCGGGACCAAACAAAAATTGTGTTGAATCTAAGAGTGTTAAAAGTGATAAGGTCATGCGGAAAATGCGGGTCCAAAGACAACTTACTTTTAAGAACCACTATCAGAAGCTATTTACTTTCAAGGACCACTTTCTGAAAACATTTACTATCAAGAACAAATATCAGAAAACATTTACTTTCAAGAACCACTATCAGAAGACATTTACTATCAAGAACCACTATCAGAAGCCATTCACTTTCACGAATCTTTATCTGAAGACATTTACTTTCAAGAACTACTTTCTGAAGATATTTTATAACTCAGAATATGAACTTGTTTTGGGGCATGAACTTTTCTGTCTGGTTAAGTTCATTGACTCCTGTGTTTATATAATGTATATGCAATTATGTATGTATTCCATTGGCTGTCTGATGAAGTCCGTGCATCCCATCGGCTGTCTGATGCAGTCTGTGTGTCCCATTGGCTGTCTGATGAAGTATGTGTATCCCATTGGCTGTCTGATGAAGTCCGTGTATCCCATTGGCTGTCTGATGAAGTCTGTGTATCCCATTGCCTGTCTGATGAAGTCCGTGTATCCCATTGGCTGTCTGATGAAGTCCGTGTATCTCATTGGCTGTCTGTTACATACCACGTGTTCCTTCTCAGAACAGATTTTGCTTATATAAAATACAGAGTGTTGCATTTTAAACCAAAAGTCCCACCATATTGTTATCACACTTCCCACTTTTAATAATTAATAATGGCAGCTCTATGTCCAATACTGTTGTAATTTATTATACATATTCATAAATTTACTGAAACGCTAAATGATGTTATATTCTACCCACCGCAATGCATGGGCCCCTAGAATAATTGACTTGTACCTCAAGTCCTGATTCAGCCCACACCTACCGTCTCTTTCTGTCCTATGAAAATAGAAATATCAATTTCCCGTCGTCTATTTCAGGCAAATTTTAACAAAAATATTTTGTTATGTTTCTCATACGAACGTGATTCAACCGGACACTTTAATATCACATTCTGTGATTACAAATTTTATCAGTGAGACCACAGATTGAAATCATAATCTTGAAGCCTTTGAGGTTTCGATGCGAATAAATCTCCCGGAGTTAACTATTATTATTATTTGCGGTAGTTTTCCTCCTAGACAAAAGCCCTCGCCGATGACGCAATATTCATCATCATGTGTGTGTACGCGTGAGTGTGCGTGTGTGAGAGAGAGATAGAGTGTGTGTATGTGTCTGTCTGCGCCTTCTCCTGGCGTATCCCGGACACAGAATCGGCTAGACAGCACGGGTTGTCTGTTCCTGTACTTCAACCGCGCTGAGGTATCAATTTGTGTGTTTTATTACACCCCGGGCAGTGGTTGAGAGACAATGGACATTAAAATGAGAAATGAGACCGCAGGGACAAGAACGGGACTTTCAAAATTACAGACTTGAAAGCTCCGTTTATGGTAATGCTTTGATTTAGTGACGATCGAGGGAAAAACTCGAATGAGGGATGTTTTTTTAATTAAATAAATACATCGCTCAAACATCTTTGAAATAGTCCTGCCGACAAAAGAAGACGGAAATGGGCAGTCTGACCTTAAAGTGGTGACAATGTTCGACACAAGAATCGACCAATGATACTGTAAAGTCGCGATCGGATATGCTCGTTGTTGCAGTATATAAAAAGATGATGTGAGCAGCCAGCTGAAACATTTCTTCACTTACCATTACATGCATTAAGGCGGGACAATTATGTACTTAAACAGCACAGCATCCATACCCCGCGTATCATTCTTTATATAACCACCAAAATCCATAACCACGTATCATTCTTTATATAACCACCAACATCTATAACCACGTATCATTCTTTATATAACCACCAACATCCATAACCACGTATCATTCTTTATATAACCACCAACATCCATAACCACGTATCATTCTTTATACAACCACCAACATCCATACCCCGCGTATCATTCTTTATATAACCACCAACATCCATAACCACGTATCATTCTTTATACAACCACCAACATCCATACCCCGCGTATCATTCTTTATACAACCACCAACATCCATAACCACGTATCCTTCTTTATACAACCACCAACATCCATAACCACGTATCATTCTTTATAAAAACACCAACATCCATACCCCGCGTATCATTCTTTATACAACCACCAACATCCATACCCCGCGTATCATTCTTTATATAACCACCAACATCCATAACCACGTATCATTCTTTATACAACCACCAACATCCATACCCCGCGTATCATTCTTTATACAAACACCAACATCCATACCCCGCGTATCATTCTTTATACAAACACCTACATCCATACCCCGCGTATCATTTTTTATACAACCACCAACATCTATGTCGTGCTTATTATTATTTACAACCAACAACATCCATACCATGCTTTTTTTTTCTTTGCACAATCACCAACATCCGTACTCCATTTATCATTCTTTACACAACCACCATAATGCTTACTCTGCATATTATTGTTGCCAACAAGATACATATCATGCGCTATTCTTAGTTCTTAGTCGACCTGTACTTCTACAGTGGCAGATGCCCCTGTGTAGGTCCCAGCTCTGGTATGAGATGGATATAGCCGGGAGGAGGATTTCCTGCTTAGCGGGCTAGTCTTTAGCAGCTTAACACGCCGCTGCGTTGGGTGGTTAACCGATGTGCGAGTTCATCTTAATAGACTCAAACACAACAGCAAAGTAGACCCGCAGCCTGTTAGTCGCCATCCATGCTGCTGTAAACAAACCACCTAACCGTGGCCGGTGTTATGCCATGTCACACAGTTATTGACCTTTTACGACATGCTCTCCGTGAGGCAGTGGTGCTATGCTTGTCCTTATCATGCACAAGGACCCCGGCAGACCACTCGGCAATTATTACTTATAAAACCAAACAACATACATCTCGTAGGTATTACATTGATATAACTACACTCTCCATACCCCGTCTGTGTTTAGAATTATTGTTAGAACTATACATCGCATACCCTGTGTTCAGTGTTATTTTTAGAATTAAACACCGCATACTCCATGTTCAGTGTTATTAATAGAACTAAACACCTCATACCCTGTGTACAGTGTTATTTATGGAACTAAACACCTCATACCCTTGTACAGTGTTATTTATAGAACTAAACAGCGCATACCAGGTGTTCAGTGTTATTTATAGAACACATCAACTTACATTATGATAACGATGATAATGGCTCATATTTTCGCTTCATGTGAAGCATAGGGCCACCACTGCAACTCGCTCCTTTACAGGAAGTCTGTATCCGAGCTCTTGCAGTGGCGGCTTCATAGCAATAGTCTTATATGATGAGGTTGCTATCTCCTTGCACAACCAAATTTCTTCACCCTTTACGACATACTTGGAAGGTTTCTGTGGTACCATTTCTTTCAACCTGGGTAACAGTCGTGAGACCAGAATACATCTGCAGAGCTAATTACAAGAACTGGTTCCAAATGTAACACTTAATGATGGATTGTAACGAAACAAGGGAATGAACTCTGACGTGGCACCAACAAGGAAGATAACACGTAGTAACGATTTTTGACAATCTCCGAATGTCGACAGAACGTCTGGAAACCAACTCCCAGTCGAATTTCTATCTCATTTATTATCGACTGCACTGATAGAGCTTCACTAGCAGCTACACAATTTAGTATTTTGCTTGCAGTCCTGCCTCCTTTTTGCGTCCATCTTCATCAATGTACTCACGCCCAATCGGGAAATAATTTTCAACCATTTTATCTCAAGTTCGTGTAGAAAAATGACTGATTCGCCTGGAGAGTCGGCTTAACTCAGTCAAAATACAGCCACTGATGAATACTCTCTCATTAGACAGTATTCGGAGAGCCTGATATGCTAATTAGATGAGTTCCAGCTCCATCCATCAAGACTACGGTCGCTGGTGTAGTTGCGACCTGTTTTATTATCTCAGCTGACATATCTGAGTCATCGCCCTTGGAGTTGTGTAGAAGGTCCGCGAGTGTTGCCCCTGTCCATGAGCTCGAGTAGGGGGAGAATGAATGGTGAAGTGACCTTCCACGTACTCACGTGAACTTCTGCTCTGAAGAGGGTCTAGATCAGGAGTCTCAAAACACGCAGCCCACAACCACTGGGATTCGCCAAACCTTACTGCTGTTAACAGTATCACAAGCTGGATAAGCGAATAGTAAATGTTTAACAATGTGAAATCTGCACTATAACATATTTCATCTACATGTTTTCATAAAAAACATTACATCTCCTACCAACATGGGGGTATCTTCTTCTTCTTCTTCTTCTTCTTCTTCTTCTTCTTCTTCTTCTTCTTCTTTTTCTTCTTCTTCTTCTTCTTCTTCTTCTTCGTGCGCTGTTAAACGTCAACTTGTATTTGATCGAAGAAAGCAGCTGTCATCCTGAGGCAGTCGACACTGCCATAGAGCTTGTCTAGTGTTGCCACTAGTGATGGCCACATGTGCTTTCTCTGGTCCTCGTATGTCGGGCAATATTGCAGCAGATGTCCAGCGGTCATTTTCCCTGTGCCACAGGTCCATTCGTCAGTGCCATCTTTCTTCAGTTTATTGAATAGGTGGTACCTCAGTCCAACATGGGGGTATAACCTTTTATATACACCCACTAGGACATGGCCTCAGGGTGGTGCCCTTGCATTGCACTTTGGTTGGGGTTGACCACTGAGATCGCCCTACCTATCATAGGTACATAGAGACGCACACACGCATCCAAGCACTGGTAAATACGTCCGGGTATCGCCTAAAATACTGCGGTCTGGGGCGGAAAGTGGCGTGCAACCGAAAAGTATAATACAGAAAGACAAACCTTTTACCAAAGAAAAAAGAAACATTGTCAAAGTAAAATAGAAAGCACCGACTTGGTGTGGGATCAAAGTAAACAAATTCTCACGTCAACAATACACAAATAAGCAGTAGGGTAGTTTTTTATATGACTTGTTTATGGTCATATGCTTAATAAGTCATTGTCGTTGTCTTATTGCTGTCTTAGTGCCATCCAAATAGTTTCCAGACATCCCTTATGTCATCTAAATGTTTTCCAGACATCCCTTATACCATCTAAATGGTTTCCAGACATACCTTATGTCATCTAAATGTTTTCAAGACATCCCTTATACCATCTAAATGGTTTCCAGACAACCCTTATGTCATCTAAATGGTTTCCAGACATCCCTTATACCATCTAAATGGTTTCCAGACATACCTTATGTCCTCTAAATGTTTTCCAGACATCCCGTATACCATCTAAATGGTTTCCAGACATCCCTTATGTCATCTAAATGTTTTCCAGACATCCCTTATACCATCTAAATGGTTTCCAGACATCCCTTATGTCATCAAAATGTTTTCCAGACATCCCTTATACCATCTAAATGGTTTCCAGACATCCCTTATGTCATCTAAATGTTTTCCAGACATCCCTTATGCCATCTAAATGGTCTTCAGACATCCCGTATGCCATCTAAATTGTCGTCGTGCTGCTTCTGTGTCATCGAAAGTGTCTTCATGTAAATAGAAGCATTTTACTCAATACCGAAAAAAAACACCAGGGACAGATGAGATTCCTAATGAGCTCCTCAAAACAGCGAGAGAGACTGTACACTGATTATTTGTAAGCAATGTTAATGATATTTACGCCAATGGAATATTACCAATCGAATTTACAACTTCAATAGTAATTCCTTTACCCAAAAAAAATCGAGAGAAAAATGCGGCCAATTCCGAACGATAAGCTCAACACCACATGCATCTACAATTCAATTAAAAATAATTAAGGAAAGAAGAAACAGCAAGATAGAGGATGTACTAAAAGAAAGCCAGTTTGAATTTCTCAAGGCCAGAGGTACATGGGATGCGTATGATTGTTGCGGCTTCTCGCGGAAAGAATGATTGATGAAGGACGACCACTATTTATCTGTGTTATTGTCAACGAGAAATCCTTCCGGTCCAAGAACATATTATCTAAAATGTTGCTACAAAAGGGTATAAAGAGCCCAACCATTAGGTCAATCCAGAACATGTATGAAAATCAAGAGGTAATTATGTAAATTAAGGAAAGCCTTACCTATCCATTTTCAGTAAGGGAGGGCGACAAGGCTACTTGTGTTAACCAAGTCTTTATAAATAGGGGTGTTAAAGTTAATGGTATGAAAGTTAATGCCATCAAATTTGTCGATGATCAAGCCATAGTGGGAGGATCAGTATCAACAGTGCAAATGATATTTGAAAAAAATTAAGACAAATTAATATCCAATGACAATGTCCTCATTGAGATATGCGCACACATTTTGAAAATGATACATAAACGAAGATTGTGTTGGCTGGGACACAATATGCGACATGAAATTCCTCTACAGAAGATAACAGAGGCAAGATTCAGAGGAGGAAAACAGAAAGGGGCGACCAAAACTCACCTCTACATCTTGACATGCAGAAACACGAAAGTACGAGCATATGCTGAATTCAAGAGAGCTGAAGCGGATAAGGTCTAATGATGACATGCTCAGAGAATCTTACACCCAGTCTCAGAATCTTCAAGTAGATGATTTATGAAATTGTCTTCATGTGCCTTTTTCGCTGCCTATGTGATCTTCATGCGATGGATCGTCTAAATTGCCTCCGTGTGGCCCTTGTGTCAACTAAATGATCTTCTTGGCCCTGATAACGGATTGGGTTTAAGAACCCTTTTTCAGATCTTGAAGGGACAATAGAAACTGATGTGCAGATGTTTTATGATTTTATTTATCCCATGTGACGTAATAAGTCACCTTGGCCATGACTGTTCCTCGAATAAGAGGCTCATTTATATTAATATTGCATTACACAAATGGTGTGTCGCATTTAGTCATGACTGACGCATGCTTCGTGCAACGAATCTGGTGCATAATCCATTTCTTTCACTTGTGCATGCAACATGCTCGCGCAGTAACTTCGTTGTATTTGTTTGTTTTTTTAAGTAGAATGATCAACGAGTTCTTTGTGTTTTTGTTGTTGTACGTCTACCTGATTTTAATCGCTTTGTCATTGAACCATTCATGATGTAATCCCGAAGTAGCCTTGGCTTGTGCATTTACTGGGATGTGTTTCACATAGAATGTGCCGCAATGGCTTTCTCGTCGGTTCATTAATTTAGATAGAGAATCACTATGTGTGTAGCCATTAAACATTTTCGTTGGAAGTGTAGGCTTTAAACCATTATCGTTGGAAGTGTAGGCTTTAAACCATTATCGTTGGAAGTGTAGGCTTTAAACCATTATCGTTGGAAGTGTAGGCTTTAAACCATTATCGTTGGAGGTGTAGGCATTAAACCATTATCGTTGGAAGTGTAGGCTTTAAACCATTATCGTTGGAGGTGTAGGCATTAAACCATTATCGTTGGGGGTGTAGGCTTTAAACCATTATCGTTGGAGGTGTAGGCATTAAACCATTATCGTTGGAGGTGTAGGCTTTAAACCATTATCGTTGGAGGTGTAGGTATTAAACCATTATCGCTGGAAGTGTAGACTTTAAACCATTATCGTTGGAGGTGAAGGTATTAAACCATTATCGTTGGAGGTGTAGGCTTTAAACCATTATCGTTGGAGGTGTAGGTATTAAACCATTATCGTTGGAGGTGTAGGCACTAAACCCTTATCGTTGGAGGTGTAGGCATTAAACCATTACCGTTGGAGGTGTAGGCATTAAACCATTACCGTTGGAGGTGTAGGCATTAAACCATTACCGTTGAAAGTGTATGCATAAAGAAAAGTGAGATTGTGTTCCTTGGAGGTGAAAGCATTAGGGTCATGGGAAATGTAAGCATTAAGATCATGAGACGTGTAAGCATTAAGATCATGAGACGTGTAATCAGTCAGAACTTGAACAGGATGGTAGGGGTATAAGTACTAAGATCACATTGGACGTGTAAACATTAGTCATGAAATTTATAAACACTATGATCATGGGATGTGTAAGCAATATGATCATGGGATGTGTAAGCAATAAGATCATGGGATGTGTAAGCAATAAGATCATGGGATATGTAAGCAATAAGATCATGGTATATGTAAGCAATAAGATCATGGGATGTGTAAGCAATAAGATCATGGGATGTGTAAGCAATAAGATCATGGGATGTGTAAGCAATAAGATCATGGGATGTGTAAGCAATAAGATCATGGGATGTGTAAGCAATAAGATCATGGGATGTGTAAGCAATAAGATCATGGGATGTGTAAGCAATAAGATCATGGGATGTGTAAGCAATAAGATCATGGGATGTGTAAGCAATAAGATCATGGGATGTGTAAGCAATAAGATCATGGGATGTGTAAGCAATAAGATCATGGGATGTGTAAGCAATAAAATCATGGGATATGTAAGCAATAAGATCATGGTATATGTAAGCAATAAGATCATGGGATGTGTAAGCAATAAAATCATGGTATATGTAAGCAATAAGATCATGGGATGTGTAAGCAATAAGATCATGGGATGTGTAAGCAATAAAATCATGGGATATCCAAACACCAAGATCAACATCCATAACATCCATTGACCAGTTGAACAGAAGAGAGCAGGTCGTGGTCTTCAGACTCCGCTCATGCCACAGCAGACTGAGGTAGCATCTATTCAATAAACTGAAGATAAGTGCTACTGACGAATGGACCTGTGGTACAGGGGAAAGGACTCCTGAACATCTGCAAAGTTGCCCGACATACGAGAACCGAAGAAAGCACATGTGGCCATCACCAGTGCCAACACTAGACAAGCTCTATGGCAGTGTCGACAGCCTCAGGATGACCGCTGCCTCCTTTGTACAAATTCAATTTGATGTCTGACAGCGTACGAAGAGCATCCATTGGAGAAATAAGTATTACGATTACTTTCATTAGAGGTGAAAGAATTAAATTCAATAATTAACATTATCATGAGAGGTGTAAGCATTACGATTGCTATCTTGAGGGTGGGGGTGTAGACATTTAGATCATGAAAAGTGTAAGATTATGGGAGATGTAAGCATTAAGGCCATGGGATGTGTGAGCATTATGGCCATGGGATGTGTGAGCATTAAGGCCATGGGATGTGTGAGCATTAATGCCATGGGATGTATGAGCATTAAGGCCATGGGATTTGAGTGCATAAGGTCTTTATTATGGGGAGTTGGAGGGGGTGTAGTCATTAAGATCATGGCAGGTGTAAGCATTAAAATTGTGTGATCTGTAAGCATCAATATTGCTAACATAGGTGGCGTAAGCATTAAAATCATGAAACGTGTAGGTATTAAGATCATGAGACGTGTAGGTATTAAGATCATGAGACGTGTAGGTATTAAAATTACTATCATGGTAGGTGCAAACATGAAGATTGCTGTCATGAGCAGCGTAAGCATTAAGATCATTGGATGAGTGAACATTAAGATCATAGGATGAATAAACATTAAGATCATAGGATGAGTAAACATTAAGATCATAGGATGAGTAAACATTAAGATCATAGGATGAGTAAACATTAAGATCATAGGATGTGTAAACATTAAGATCATAGGATGAGTAAACATTAAGATCATAGGATGAGTAAACATTAAGATCAAGGATGAGTAAACATTAAGATCATAGGATGAGTAAACATTAAGATCATAGGATGAGTAAACATTAAAATCATAGGATGAGTAAACATTAAGATCATAGGATGAGTAAACATTAAGATCATATGATGAGTAAACATTAAGATAATAAGATGAGTAAACATTAAGATCATAGGATGAGTAAACATTAAGATCATAGGATGTGTAAGCATTAAAATCATGAGATGTGTAAGTATTAAGACCATTGTAGTGGAGATAGGTGTAAGAATTAAGATCATTATCATGGGATGTGCAAGCATTAAAACCACTGTCAAGGGAGATGCAGTCATTATGCTCACAAGAGATCTAAACATAATACTTTTTATATTGGAATTATGAGCATTTAGATCATAGAATATGTCAGCTTTTAGATCATTTTCATTTGAGTTGTTGTTGTTGTTGTTGAATGCCCACAATGAGTAGGTTACTCTTTTGTGCGTCCAATAAAGGACGTTAAGTGGCGGGTTGTTGTAGCTTTTCTCACATTCCGAGCGAGATGATGAAGGTGGACCGGGGTCTTCCAGGCGGTTATGCTATGCTTGTCTTCATTTGCACGTCGCTCACTACTACGGGGATCACGTCGATCCCATACCTGGTTAGCCAGTCTGTGGTGAAAACAACCCGTATTCATGATAGACTGTGTGGAAGCCGAAGTGAGGGTCTTGTTACATTTTGTCTGACCCTGACTAACATGTCTGATCAGAATGATATACCTGATCAGACGTTAGTCTCCCTTCCCTCATTTGAGGTGTAAGCAGAGATATCCCTACCATGGGAGATGTACACATTAATATCACTATCACGTGAGGTGATAGCGATAACATTAGGATCATTTTATAGTAGACGTAAACATTTCGACCATGGAAATCAGTAATCTCACTTTCAGAGTAAATGTGTGAGTGCACAATTGTTCAGTTCCAGATTGTTACATGTATAGAGTATACACACAGTTGCGCATCTTGTAGATGCACTATTTTCACCACGCTTATTAGTATATTTTTAAGTGTATCCAGGCGCGCATTGTTGTCTTAGCCTTAGTCGACTTGTACATCTACAGGAGCGGATATCCAAGTACAGGTCTCAGCTCTTGCGTTAGCTGGATGTAGCCGGGAGAATATTTCCTGCTTAGCGAGCTAGGCCCGAGCAGCTTATTACTCCGCTGCGGAGGGTGGTTAACTGATGTACCAGTCCATCTTAATAGATTCAAAAGCTAGAGCAAAGTAGACACGCGGCCTGTTAGGAGCTATCTAGGGATCTCTTAACAAACCACCTAACCATTGCCGGTGATATGCCATGTCACACAGTTAGTGACCGCTCACGACTTGTTCTCTGTGGGGCAGTGGTGCTATTCTTGTCCTTGTCATACACAAATACCCCGGCACATCACACATTGTGAATGAAAGAATAGGACCACTGCATCCCACTAATAGCACGTCGTTAAAGACAATGATGGCTATCCGTAGGGCTGGTAAGACAGGTTGCTGCAGAAGATACCTGAGTATTAGGTCGTCCATGTTTTGACTCAGGTGATCTGTAAGGAGATCAACTTCAATGCTGAACACATGCTTCTTCTGGGAGTGTAAGGGAAGTTTTGTGATAAACAAACTACGACTATCAACATTAGAAAAAGGAACGTTGATTTGTTTGCGGTAGTGTCCCTTGTGTCGACCAGGAGACGGTGGCCATATTCCAGAAATACACATGATTGGCAGGGATTAAATATTCTGGCTCTGGAAGGAATAAATCAACTCTGGATGGAGAGCAGCACCTTGTATCCTGTTGTCAGCTTAGATCCCCCTCTCCATGTGTGTCTCTCTCTCACTCCCTCTCTCTATCTATTTATCTCTCTTGTCCTCCCCCTTCCCCAAACACACACGAACTGTCGAACTGCTACCTGCGATCACTCTTACTCCCGACACTGTAACATGTCCGTACATAGTATACCAGACTTCACACCACTCGACAGAATGATTGACACATACCGACACCAAGTAAAAAAAAAATGTAGATGGATTATTCTGAATGACACGCTTCCGCATTCACTTCACACATTCCCTGTCTTCAACTGCGTTTCCGCCATTGTAATATGTATTCCTTGCCAAATGGAACCATTATTGTTGGCACAGCTAGTAATTCTTCACCATTCGTCCTATCCTTTCCCTCTTCTTCAACAGTGTGTTGGTCTAAAGATGACATGTCCTGGTAGTTATTTTAATAAGCATTATTTTTTAATGAGCTTTTAATTATTATGATTATTATGAAATGTCGGTCTGTGACGTGTTTTGCATCTTTTTATGCCAGTGTGAGATTAATATTGTATAGCCTTCCTTCGATATTGTACGTTACTGTACGGTTTGTATTTCCACAATTGATATCTCTCTCTCTCTCTCTCTCTCTATATATATATATATATATATATATATATATATATATATATATATATATATATATATATATATATATATATATCTTTCTGTCCTCCAATCCGTCTCCCTCTCTCATATTTTGTAATTGCTTATTCAAAACGTCTTTGTCGCTTACATACGATGATTGATGTTTCTTTCTGCCTTATCTGCGGTATCCAAATTTGATACGGAATCTTAACTGCTGGTTTCTTAAACTACGTGCGGTGCATGATGTGTTTACCAGACCCATGCCATCCCTCATTAGTCACTACATATGCATAGTATATTGTATTTGTGTATATTGTCTTATTTTTACATCTCCAATAACGGTGGTTATATTGAAGTATCGTACGGTATCCGTTACTTTGCTCGATTTTATTTTAATTGTGTTGTTATTGTTTGTGTAGTTATATCGTGTTTCATTACATTATATTGTTATGTTGTGTTATTTTGCATATACCATGTTTTGTAATTGATTCACCGAATTGCTGTATGCTATTTACAATGTGTATCGTGTTTTATTTTATCATAGTTATTTAAGTTGTATATTTTTATTTTTTGTTTCTGCTTTTGCCTTATTTCTCTAATCCTCAAGGCGGTGTGCGTTGCATTGTAGTTTTTATTTTACGCCTGTCGTCCCAGTGCATCCAACTTCAACATGCATTTTATGTAAGGGTCTGCTTCCTCCTGCATTTTCGAAGAGCTTGCTTCCCCGGATTAACGGTCGGTGCTGTGATGGGGATCGAACCCAGCACCTTCTGATTATGAGCCGTGTCACTTAATCACTAGCCCACGCCGTCCCCCAAAAATTTGTATTATATTTTATTATTTATTGGACTGTTATATTATATTTTTCTATTATACTTAGTCATGTTGTATTACTTTACTATATCCTGTTTTATTTTATATTATATTATATTACATTATTTTGTATTGTATTGTATTGTGTTATATTGTATTATATTACATTGTATTTTATTGTATTGTATTGTATTTTATTGCATTGCATTATATGGTATTGTATCACATTACATTATTATATTGCGTAAGGTTATATTATATTACGTTGCATTACGTTATGTTATGTTACGTCCTTTGAAGCATTTGAATATTCAAGTTTTTCAGAAAGGGATAACCATCCTCACGCCCATCCCTCCTCAGTCGCCTCTTACGACATGCTAGCAGGTTACATTGTTACTATCCTTTGCTGCCGTTCCGGGCTCTGGTAACGCTCATGTGTGTTATATGTTCAGTTATGCGTACGATGAGGAAGAAGATATGTTCAGTTAAAGTGTCATGTATGATCTAATAGTTAAATAAGAAAACTCTTTCCTCTTGACAGGTTCCAGAGCAGCAACAACGATCATATTATAGACGTGAACCTGGGAGACAGACTGAAAATTATATGCCCTCATTACACGGACGGGAAGATGCCCATGAGTCAGTGGGAGTATTATCTTATCTACATGGTAAGTTCATGTTGGTTACAGTACCAAGCTAGTTCTGTGTTGTGATGATGATGCTAGTGATGGTGATGGTGTTAGTGTGGGTGATGTTACTCGTGATGGTGACGGTATTGGTGACGATGGTGATGATTGTGATGGTGATGGTGTTAGTGGGGGTGACGGTATTCTTGATGGTGACGGTATTGGTGACGGTATTGGTGACGATGGTGATGATTGTGTTGGTGATGGTGTTAGTGGGAGTGACGGTATTCTTGATGGTGATGGTATTGGTGATGATTGTGTTGGTGAGGGTGATGGTGTTAGTGGGGGTGACAGTACTCGTGATGGTGACGGTATTGGTGACGATGGTGATGGTTGTGTTGGTGATGGTGTTAGTGGTGGTGACGGTATTCTTGATGGTGACGGTATTGGTGACGAGATGGTGATGGTTGTGTTGGTGATGGTGTTAGTGGTGGTGACGGTATTCTTGATGGTGACGGTATTGGTGACGATGGTGATGATTGTGTTGGTGATGGTGTTAGTGGGGGTGACAGTACTCGTGATGGTGACGGTATTGGTGACGATGGTGATGGTTGTGTTGGTGATGGTGTTAGTGGTGGTGACGGTATTCTTGATGGTGACGGTATTGGTGACGATGGTGATGATTGTGTTGGTGATGGTGTTAGTGGTGGTGACGGTATTCTTGATGGTGACGGTATTGGTGACGATGGTGATGATTGTGTTGGTGATGGTGTTACAGGGACAACTTGTTGTTTTGATTGTATTAAAAATTTTTCTGGACGGCTGAGAGAAGGCGGAAAATCTGGTTGGATAAGTTGTATTTTTGTTTGCAAACGTCGCTTTAAGTAACATAACTTTGAATTTCTACATTGAAATCCTAGAACCATATACATGCAACACACAATGACTTTTACTTTCCGCATAGAAAATCTCAGAAATGTGTTCAGGACACATACAATTACTTTATTTGGATCGCTATTGTTGAGAAATGAAAGAACGACAACATGAAAGGGTGGGTCTTCTTCTTCTTCTTCTTCTTCTTCTTCTTCTTCTTCTTCTTCTTCTTCTTCTTCTTCTTCATCGTACGCAGTCAGACATCATTTTTTTTTTCTCGAAAAAAGCAGCGGTCATCTTGAGGCTGTCGACACTGCCATAGAGTTTGTCTAGTGTTGCCACTGGTGATGGCCACATCTGCTCTCTCTGATCCTCGTATGTCGGGCAGTTTTGCAGCAAATGCTCAGCGGTCATTTTCCCGGTACCACACGGGCATTCGTCGGTACCACCTATCTTCAATTTGTTGAATAGGTGGTACCTCAGTCTATTGTGGCCAGTGCGAAGTCTGAAGACCACGACCTGCTCTCTTCTGTTCAACTGGTAATAGGCATCGTTTTTTGTGTAGCCAGTATGTTCGGTTTCCCATTTGGTCATGTATCTAGCTCTAATAAGCCGTTTTGACTCTTCGTATGTCATACTAGTATCTGGTTGTGGTAGTTTTGCA
Organism: Ariolimax columbianus; assembly: GCA_036924085.1. NCBI lineage: Eukaryota > Metazoa > Mollusca > Gastropoda > Stylommatophora > Arionidae > Ariolimax > Ariolimax columbianus. Next base: position 16,717,662 of record JAVGWX010000017.1, on the reverse strand, counting down.
CCTTCTTTTGCCAGTCTGTCTGCCTCCTCGTTGCCTTGGATGTTGCAGTGGGATGGAACCCACTGCACCACTACTCTTTTTGGTGCGGATGGCTGGCATAGTTGACAGAGTACTGCTCTTAAATCATGAAGTTCAGTATTTTTCTGGCTTTTTAGTGCTGTGACTACGGCAAAGGCATCTGGAAGCAGGACTATGTGGCTTTCATTCCTTGGGTGGGTCTTCGAATCCTGCAAGTCTCAAGCGTGCCTTGTTTTCAATGGAGATGACATCGGGAGCCTAACATATCAGAGACGGATGATAAATTCGGGGTACCATGTACACACTTTTGAATATTGAAAAGAACATGATGTTATCCACTACCTGAGCAAAAATGTTACATGTAATGAAGTTCCTACCCACAAATTGACAGCATGGACGTCAAAATGAGGCGGTCCTTTCCATTACACAAAGACGCAGCATGTCAATCACGAGTTTGTCTGCACACTCGAGTGGAAGTATTTATAAAACTACTTACATCCCGAAGGATAGAAAAAGAACGAATAAGAGAAGAAGAAAATAAAATGCTGTAACTTTTGACATTGATAATCTTAGAAATGTGTTTAGGTCAGATACAATGGCTTATAATGTTGTATTTAACAGCCGTGAACACATTTGCAGGGCATGTCAAAGTGGAACATTCAAATTGCACATACATCGCTGCTGATTTTTCACTTTGACAAACTTATAAATATTTATGGGACCCATAACGTAACTGCATTTTTGGACATCGGCAGCCTCAGAAACATTTAAGAACACTGTCAATACATATTAAAGATAAAACTTTTAGTACGTTTTTTAATGGGAGACATGATAATTGGTGAATATGAAATACACAGATTTAAGAAATGCATGTTGAAATAGTATACTGTTTCAAAATATTGAAATAGTATTAAGTTTCCTTTATTTTACTGGCACGGAGCATGGGACCTTTGAAACAAAGTAAAACTTCCTAGGGGCTTTGTCCACAAAATCTTTGCCTATCAATGATTAAACGGTCATAAGCCTTTAGTAACTTGTGTGGAATCTAAAACAGAAGTAGTGGTGTTATTATACAGTATGTAGGTGGATCACTTTGAAATCAATGACTTATCGTCTATAGTATCGTATGCTAGTACTGACACCGATATTGCAGCACACACGTTGCAAGAGTTTGATATAAACACATTGTCTCCCGATGCATGACTCTACATAATTGTTCTCGTTATATCAATGATTAATCAATGATCGTTTTCTAAGTCTGTGTTATTGATATTTGTATTTCTTTGATTTTTTTAGATGTTTTTTTAATGTTTTTTTAACTTTTTGTCAGCAGTGTAGATTTTATCAACCACTGCTTCTCTTGCTAATACGCCATACTGCTATTTATTATTCAGGTGGACAGTTACAATTACGAGGTTTGCGTCATCAACGATACCAGCAATAAGATTCCAATACTCAACTGTTCCAACCCAGAGGTCTCCAAATTTTTCACGTTGCTTATACTCGAGTTCCAACCCATACCAGGAATACCAGACTTTGAGTTGGGATTCAATTATTATTTCATATGTAAGTATTTATGTACTTCCTGAAATACACATACATCGTTGTGATGTGGGATTTCTTTTTTTCTGAATTTGAATCCATGTCTTCTATCTTTCTCTTTGAAGTTCTGTTTCTTTTCTTTATTTGAGCTACACGTGTCTTTCAGTTCTGAAATTATATTTTTTGGTTACCTTTGTTTACCACATCACTATCTTTTAGTAACTGTGCGTGTTAGCTCATTGTATTCGTTTTGTCTTTTTTGCTTCCTTTTTTAATAACCACTGAGTATTGGTATATGATTTTCTTTCTCTTTGTTTTTCCTCTTTGTCGCTATCATCACACGTTTGGGCTCATTCTTTTCTCTATGACTTCTATTCGATTTCCATGTGTCGTCGTCTTCAGTCTTCCATAAGGTATCAATTGTGTAAGCTCCATTGTTCAATCAGTCCAAATGTTCCATCTTTATCCTCTATAAGATCCCAATTTTTCTGACATCTTCTATGAGACACAAACTGTTAAAGTCTCATCTCCCATCAGACCTTAAATTCTTTGACATCTTCTGTGAGACACAAATTGTTCAAGTCCCATCTTCCATGAGATCTCTCATAAATCTTACCTCGTTTATGAAATCCCAAATGCATTGGTATCACGTGTTTTGACATCCTAATTGCAAATGAGACCTCAATCGTCTTTCAGGAGACCCCAATTGCTGCGGTTTCAGTCTTGTTGAAGACTCCGATCATTTGGCTAATCTTATAACTTTATCCTACTCTACCCACATTAAAATATGTTGTTGTGTCGTCATTGTGCCAACAATGTGTACTTCTTATCTTAACATGTACTTCAAATCAGTAGGCTCCATTAGAGGAGCAAAGAAGTAGCACTCATATCCCTAACTTAATAAAGAGATAAACTAGTTAGTGATGGGAGAAGATCCCAATGTTTATGAAGAATATAAAAGTGATTAATTGAATGAGAACGACAGATAAGTTAGCCGAGAATTCGTTGATCTTAATTAAGTTAGTGTAGACTTGTTATATTTTGTGCTGCGTTGAAAAGCAGAAGATGGATATGGGAAAACACTAAAGTCTGGCCAGCGAATGTAAACAGCCTATTGTATATGTAAGCATGCACAATTTGTGTCATATCAGACACTGCTATCGGGAAGGAAGTGTTATAAACATCGGCAGAGGTAGAGTGGCCAGATTCCGTCCTCTCTGCTTTTTTCTAAAAGACAGCGAGTACTCATTACAGCAGTCTACTGAAATTTGAACTCTCTACCTTTGTCGTTAGAAGCGAGCTTTATTCACAGACTATATATATTAACTGTGGTATGCAGTTTAGCATAGTTAAGCCAGTATCTACTGTCCATGTTACGCAATTTCTGAAATGTGATACTACATCTGCAGCAACCTCCGGAGGGCGTAAGTTTAACATCAACAACCAGTATGAAGGAGCGTGTAAGGAGCACCAAATGAAAATGATGTTGCGTGTTCGATCGAAGACCGCAAGCATCGACAGTAAGTAATGGCATCACACACATGAATGATTTATGTCTTTGTTTGCTCACTGTTAATTTACCTTTTATTTTATTTATTAAGTAGCTAATTTATGTTTTATCGTATTTACGTAAACGTTTCTTGTTCTGGTTTCGGTAAGCCACGTGATGTCTTTTTAATCCATAAAAGGTATGTTGATTTTAGCCATTCAGATAAACAGCTAATTTACGTTTAATTACAGTTAATTTACCCCGACTGCTTCGGCGGGGTCTTTTGGTAAAGACAAGACAAAGACACGAATAATACCACTGCCTCACAGAGAGCATGTTGTAGGAGGCGACTAGCTGTGTGACATGGCAAAAGACCGGCCATGGTTAGGTGGTTGTTAAGAGCAGCATAGATGGCACCTAACAGGCTGCTGGTCTACCTTGCTCTAGTGTTTGAATCAATTAAGATGGACAAGCCTATTGGTTAACCACCCTCCAAGAAGCTGGCTGTGTACAGTCTCTGCAGAGTCTTCTAAACCAGTATAAAAACGTTTAAGTTAAGTTAAGTACATAAAGCCAAAGAATGCAATGACGGTATATATAGAAGCATCAAACAGAGTGGACAGTGTAGATCTACAGTCCAGATCACACTCACATTTCACTGGGGGGAAAAAAGTGAATAGCAGACGAAGAGACTTTGGATCGTCATGGTCGTGTGTGAGAATCTACTGCTCATGTCATTCTGAATTCACAGTAAGGGAGATAATAACATGTTTAGACGGTTCAAACATTCGTGGTCTTCTGTAGGGATCTACAGCCCTGATTATGCTGGAGTGCATGACAATGAAGGGGCAAATGATTTGACTTCAAAGTATCCATAGCGGAGACATTCGATTTGGATAGGGTTACATCATAGATGTCTCAGTCTCTATATATCATGCATGTAGCGCCCTGTAAGTTTTGTCCAGCTCTGTCTCCTGTATTTCGACACTAGGGTTACATACAAAAGTAATTCAACGTCTATCTGCCAGAAAAGGACGCTGAGATAAATGGATTTATAAATCTGAGACTGCAGAAGTTGGAATCATGCAAGGTCATTGTCAGCAACTCGTAGCTTGCTGCTTGCATCCATGCAGTATGGTTGCGAAAATAGGAATCGAAGATGGAAGGCAAACCCGATCCTAAAATGCTGGGCTGAAATGTATAGATATATGAGTCTTTCTGTAAACTTCGACACAACTTCACAGTGTTCTTTCCAGAAGAAACAGATGAAAAAAAGGAAAATGGAAGAAAGATTCAAGAAGAAAAGTGGGTGAAAGTTGAAGAAAGAAGAAGTAGAAGAAGAAAGAGAAAGAAAGAAAAACAGACGAAGAAAAAAGAGAAAGAAAGAAATAATAGGAAGAAAGATTAAGGTAATTGAAGAAAGAAAGAAGAGGAAAAAGAAGAAGAAAGATAAAGAAAGGAAGAAGAAAGATGAAGATGAAAAAAGAAAGAAAAACAAGAAAAAGAATGCAAATAACAAGAAGAAGAATGAAGACTAACGAATTATTTAGAAATTATATGTAACTAGAAAAATTCAAGATCTTCACACCCTGGTCTATGGTAAGATGAGGAGGCTACAAACAGAGGACAACGCAGAAGCACTAGAATTGTCTTATAAACTTATAACCGTTATAACATTTATGTGTTTTTTTCCCATAATTTGCTGCAAATTATTAGGTAACACTTATTATGGTAATTTCGTATTTGCTGGTACTTATAATGTTAGTATACATTCCCCATCAAGTGTGGTTTTTAAAAATTGAGTCGCTGAAATCATCTTAATTCTTCTCCCACAGACAATACGCCTGGACCAAATCTCTTTGACAAGAGCAACCAGCCCACACCTCAGCTTAAACCATCTACATCCGTAATAACAACAACATTATCAACGACAACAACCACAATAACAGAAACTGCAAAACCAACTACACGAAGGCCTTCTAATATCAGCAGGACTGGTATGTACACATGTAATTATGTGTGGTCGAAATTTTAAAACAAGAATGGAAATTACGGGACCTTAATAAAGGGTAAATAATTATGTATTTACTGACAAGTTTACTTTATAAGTCGTTGTTTCCCTTGAACCAATATAATCTTTCTTCTCCTTCGGTCTTCGTCCTGAAATGCACGTTTCGTAGTTTATATCGAATCTACGATATCTGCGACTTTCGGCCTAACACATTCAGGTTCAACTGCCATTTTGGGTGATTCCTATTATCTTAGGCTACTACACTAGTGCAACCTGTTTTCAAGGTCGCAGCTTGGAAGCGGAATATGGTCTTGGATCAGTTGTGGTTTTCTGACCCTTTACAAGCAGCCAGCTATGAGTCGTGGCTGCTATCAGCGCTTTATTGTTATCATCTACTTCTGAAACCCAAATCATCTACTTCTGAAACCCAAATCATCTACTTCTGAAACCCAAATCATCTACTTCTGAAACCCAAATCATCTACTTCTGAAACCCAAATCATCTACTTCTGAAACCCAAATCATCTACTTCTGAAACCCAAATCATCTACTTCTGAAACCCAATTCATCTACTTCTGAAATCTGATCAAAAACGTTATTGACTCTTTCTTTTCCTGTATCATAACATGTTAAGAGAGAGCCCCATCAGTGTTTAAAAAGAGTAGTGTCTCCTGACTTTAATCACAGTTGAGATGATGTTTAAGAGAGAAGAATGAGTTTGCACTGAGAATAGAAGGACTGATTACCCCAGATTCATCATAACCTTAGGCAAAGAATGCAGAAAGTGGTACAACAAGAGGATAGAGCTTAAAGTTTAACAGCTGATCAATGATAACATACAGTATCCAGATGCCATCATATATTCCGGTGTATTGGTGCTACGCAATGACATATCTGGATGAAACTTCCCTGCTGGAGTGAAAGATCAGGTCGTCACTGAGGCAGAGCTTAACATACAGAACAACAACCTCCAGTACGAGAATAGACAGGGGTGCATATGCCATCAACCAACCCTTACCAAGCAGCTCTGTCCTGTGCAATCTTTTTCACTTCCTTTCAGCTTTTTCCTATTTTCTTTACTTCTGCCTCCAGATCTCGTCTCATGTATTCCTTGGTCTGTCTATACCTCTCCTTCCCTAGTGGTTCCATGACAGAGATTGCCTTGTGATACTGGCCTGGGACTTTCTTAATGTATGACCCATCCAACTCCCCCTTCTTTCTAATATTTGCTGTTCCACTTTACCTTGTCCCGCTCTCTCCCACAGTCTGTCGTTTGTAACTTTGTCAAACGATTTTATACCAAGAATCTTTCTCAGGCATCTGTTGACAAAACCCATGCAGCCTCATGTCATTGCCTTTGGTCCTCCTCCAGGTTTCCGCTCCATTAAGCAGGACTGGCTTCACATTTGAATTGAAAATCCTTATTTTGATCTTCCTTCTTTTTTCCCTTGCATTTTGAATGCAACTCTTGCTTTTTTGTATCCTTGTTTTTTTTTTAAATCCTCATTTTTTTATATCCTCATCTGTCCTTCCTTCCTTATTGATGATGCTTCCTAGGTATGTAAATACCTTTACCTATTCCAGTGGTGTTCCACTCAGCCGGATTAGTTCTGTGTTTCCTGCATTGACCCTAATTATTTTTGTCTTTTCCTCATGAATCTTCAAACCGACTTGTTTAGAGATATAATCCAGTAAATCCAGTTTCCTTTGCATTTGGCTTTGGCTGCGGGACAGAAGGGCTATATCATCTGCAAAATCCAGGTCCTACAGCTGTTTATTCAAGGTCCACTTGATTCCATTTCTCTCATTTGTTGTTACTTTCATAATCCAGTCCAGGATGAACAGGAAAGGCAAGAGTAGGCAACCCTGTCGTGGCACTGAATTTTGAATGGTATCTGAGTTGTCCTTCATGTATAACTCTACATTGCACACTGTCATTCGTCTGTCTAATTATGTTTGTGACCTTTTGAGAAATTCCATAGTGCCTTAGTAGTTTCCATAGTTTATCTCTGTCCAAACTGTTGAAAGCCGGACCTCTCTAACAGGGACAGTTATTGTGTCCAAATCTTTGCTTGCTTACTTCAGAAGGTACAAAAAGGCTGGCTAAACCATGAGTTGACAGCAGCTGTAGAGACAGCATACCTGTACAGCTGGTGTGAATCTACTAAACTTAACTTAACATCTTTGTACTGGTTTAGAAGACTCTGCATAATCTGAATACAACCAGTTTTATTTAGTTCACTTGATCTAAAAACTATGCGCATCCAATCGATTCTTGAATGCATTAAATTTGGTATGCCCAAAGTGTAGTGAAGTTGATGCTTAGGAACAAAACAGAACAATATCTCCTGAAGAAGACCGAGACATAAAGGAAGCAAGATGTTTGTTTTAGGATGTTATGAGAAGAGAAACGCTACAATGCGATAAGATAACCACAATGTTGTATCAAAGACAAATCTTAGCAACTCTATATCATGTTGTTAACTTGTACAAGTTACTCATTATGCACTTTTATTTCATAATTTTTCTTTAGAATAAAGTGGTACACCATTTTGTACAAATTTTTTCCATAAGTAGTTTTACAACTATAAACTATGTACATTTCCTTTCATTTCAAATCTAGGCAGCAGAATTTTTGCACAATTTGGTCTGCTACAATTAATAATAAAAGAAGTTGGATGTGATGTTCATAATAACATAACATAATGAATATTTTGTTCAGTGATTACAAATGGTTATGGTCATTTAACTATTGAAAATAAATGAACATCATTTTGTAACTTGCTCTCCATTAATCAACTCTTCAACATTTTCAAAATTTTATATTTTATAATTCAACTTGCAGCTAACAAATGTATGCTCAGTTTCAGCATTTCCTCCTCCATAGTGCATTTAAAAAAATGATACAGCCAGCTGACTCCCTCCCGCTCCCTGCTCCCCCCAGGGGTTTATATTGATCATGCATGCAGGTTTATTTTGGAACAGGTCGATATACTTATACTATGGTTTATTTTTTAGTACAATTTGAAATGACTGCTATGGATATTTAAAGAAATCTAATGATCAGGATGTATTAAAATGGTAAACTAAACAAACTTTGTTTAACCGTATTCCGCTGAATTCATTTATATTTCTTTTGCTAGCCCTCTCCTTGTTAAAGGTATATTTCAGTTGAAATGTTGGTTAACATCTTTTATTTTTCTCATGTTAAACTGTTTTTAGGGATCAAGATGCTGAGCAGCGCATGAGCTGCAGCTGTCAGCGACCCATAGTTGACTGCTAGTGTCAGGGCCATCGAAACAGAGCTGCCAAGACTCTTCTACACCTCCACGAGGTGATCCTGGATAACAGGCTGCAGCAGAGCAGACTGGCTAAGGAGAAGGGATTGAAGAGGGAATGCTAACCCGGTACTCAAAAAATGCTTTCTGAAGTCAGATGTGTTGGACCGAAAGGTGCAAATATCGCAGTCAAGCTGTAAACTACGACACTATGCACTCCGTTCTCTGGACTACGTTCTGCTACTTAAGCCCATTTAGGGTTTGGTAGCGGGAGATTGAGAACGAACAAAGCCGCCAAGCCAAGCCAAACTGTTTTTAACCTTTTTTGTATTTTCAGTCAGTACTGGTACTAAGTTTGACTGCAGTCTTACAAATATTCATCACCCAACTTAGAAATTTCTAATGTGGCTTTTTTAAATGTTACCTCTTACACCCATTGCAGAAAAACCTGGTGATGGAGACACAGTTCCTGGCTCAGATGGCTTCCCGGATGATGAAACTGTCATTCACGCAGGAGAAGGACCCAACATTAATTCTGGTATAATTGCCGACAATGGGATGGAGAGTTCTGGAATTTCCATACATAATCACAGACATTCTGTCCAATATTTATATGTTATAGCATCTTTAAGCTTGTTGATATCTGCAGTGCTGTTAAGACGGTAGTATTGGCCAATGTTGTACTGTAAGAACTATATATATTTCCATTATATTCTTGAATTAATGACTGTGCACATACTGTCTGCAGGATGATATCTTGAACACAAAGAAGACGAAGCTTGCTTTTGGTTTATATTTTACACTCCTTATTTTGTATTCAAGAGAATTTTTTTTTTCTTTCAAAGGAGAGGCTGCAGTAAAACTGAATACCAAAAATGGTTGATAAACATGAAAATATTAATAGGAATGTCTACATATGAGCAGAAATAGTCTGTGTTTTTTAAGATGTATAACTACTTTTTTCAAAATTTGTTTGGCTTATCAATCACCATTGTCTTTGTTTAATAAAGGCTCTCCAAGGAACAGTAGACATTTTGGTGCCACATATTTGATACAGTTGTGCTAGTAGAAGATAGAAAGAAAAATTATATGAAAGAAGTGACATTCAGAAAAATCATATTTCTCAAATAAAAACATTGATAAGTTCAGAATCACAAAAAAAACCAATTTGTTTATTCTGTCCTTGTTTCAACTTTAATCGCTGTCTGTACTGAAATTGGTGATTAAGTACTGATGGTGAAGAATGTGTATTATAGAGTATTATCGTGCTTGCGTCCAGTTTTGCTGTTGTATATTTTATAGCATTGTCATGTCACACCTGAGTGTGATACTAATATTTAATGTATATCAAACATTCCGAAACACTCTTCAATACAGGGTTGAGTTCACAAAAGCTTCATGGAGCTGCCAATAAACAGTTCTAAATACTAATTTTCTCTCATTATTGTGGAGTATAACAAGTATGTTTAAAACTAACATTTTGTACATTTTCTGAAGAAAAACAATATTTTATATTCTTTAGATTACAAAAACAAATGAGTAGAAATAGTTATATTCACTTTTTTTGCAATTAGTAAAGATTTACTAAAAATTGGTGAGGGAAATAATATGCAATCAAATCTTTATTATTGTCTGCCCAAGTGTATCAGGTAGCTGGTTCCACACTAGTTTAGATAATATAATTTGTTAGTATTTTGTTCACAGTGTCTTAAGCCCCAGAAACAAAAGTAACAAATAAAGTAATTTTGGTTTGTAAGAAAGTATATTGATATCACTAGCATCATTCCGATATGGAAATATTTGTTTGTGTTGTCATATATTTTTTTCTGTGCATATCAAAGCAGAGACAAGCATTAATTTTAGCACTATTAAACAAATAGAATAATTAAATATATTGTAACATTTGCTGGTAGAATTCTTTTCAGTGACATAAAAAATGTTATGATATGTTGGCTGTGTACTTCCACCATCAAAGATATGGTACATTAATTATGCTTGTTTGTCTGTTTGTCTCTAAATTGTTCAATGGATTATGTTTTCCCAGCAGAGAAAGTGTGTTGGATATTTGGGCTTTAGTAGATGGGTTTGGAAAGACAGATATTGAAGATTAGAAGTAAGTTTTTTACTATGATAGATACTGGCAGCACAGAAGGTGATTTTGTACATAATAGATAAACCCATTTAGCTAAGGTAGAGTACTTCCAACTCATGCTAAATGTGGAGTAGCGTCTGGACTTGAGAGAAAGTGCTACAAACTACCCGAAATATGAAATAAAGAAAAAAAGAGTTAACAACTCATTTTCTTAAGGTTTGAAAGAAGAAGAAAACATATTACTTAATGGGGGCTATTGAAGGAGTGGATTTGTATTTGATGAAGAAATTTGATAATTGTTTATTTACTTTCTTCATTATCTGTGTGTGGATTATTCTGTGTTAATTTGTGACTTATTACATGAAGTATTTTTATCAAAATCAGACATTCAGTAAAACCTTTGATTCTGTTTTTTTCCAAATTGTTTAATTAATGTCAGCAAACCAAGTGAAACAAAGGCCAAATACAAACATCCACCTGGATATACTCTATTTGCCTACAAAATGACAAAGCCATAACACAGGAGGTGTCATGGAAACACATGCCACAAAGTTAATTGTGTTGATAAACAGCTCAACAACTGTTATATAGCCATCAAGTAGTAATGGTATTAAATTATCTCTAGTATCAGTTTGTTTGTCCTCTCAAGTTTAACCGTGATTCATTACATTTAAAAAAATGACTATTTCATTACTTCAGAAATAAATATATTTTGTAAAAACTATGATATAGCTGTTTGTGCCCAATGTTTTGGATAGCCAGAAGAATTTGTAGGGCTTAGGAATAAAGGTTGCTTGCCCTGGCAGTTGCCACACATGATACAGATGCTAGAATTACATTCTTTCTCTGAGAAAAATCATTTTGAAAATAAAGACCTCATAATTCACAAAAGACTCATTTAACTCCACAAGAACAATATCACGAAGGTGGTAATATAAGTGCATTAACAAATTCCTATCTCAGAAATAATTAAATTCAAACTTGCCAGTATTATTAAAATTGGTAATTTAAAATTCTGCTAAATTTGATGTTATTGGGAATTCAATCAAAACCTTCTCAGCTTCCTGTTAAGAACAAGTCTTCAACAAATACACAAATACACCCCAAGTCATCAAATGTTCACCTGCCTGTATCTTGTGAAGATTTTGTGGCCTAAAGTTCTACAGGATGGTGTAGCCAGTTCCTCGCTCAATTATCCTTAGTAGCTTCTTACAACATGCCTGTCAGGTTACTATTCTTTGCTCCCCTTTCAGGCCAGTAACACCTCGAGCAGTTTTTGAAATTATGTAATATAAAAACTGATATAGAATTAAATTGCTAAGATGTTGCGAAGACTTTAGAATACATTTTTTTCTGAAATTCAGGCAATAAGATTCAATTAAAAATGTGCAAACCTTCTGAACTTAAACCTGCTGGCTATTTAACAACAAATGATGTAAATATGTTGTCTCCACCTTGAGACTACAATATGAAGCACTGGACCAAAGATGTGGCTCCATGCAAAGGGGGTGCCACAGATTATGTCAAAGGAGGAAGCTATATTCCTCCCTGAAAAAAATTGATCAGCACAGATTGACTTTCCAATAATCAAAGAAGATAAAAATTGTCTCCAGTCAAATGACTCATCTATCATTTGGGCTTGTACAACAAGATATAAACATTATATGTAATAAATTGTGGTTTTTCCACTTTCAAGAATAGAATGAATTTGAACAGAGAAGTACTAGATTTACATTCTTACAGTTAGTAAACAAGCTAATAAGAAGATACTTTGTAATCATATACTCTGAAGGTTAGACTGCCAAATTAATTACTAGGAAATCTATTCTGCATTTGTTTAGAGCGTTACGGGAACACATTTATGACACAGACTTCAACTTTTGCCCACCACTTTGCCTTACAAGCTTTATATTCCACTCATTAAGTATTGACATTCTACATTTATTATATCTTGCTATCAGAGAAAGCTGCCATTTTTCTTGTGTAATATTCACAATAAACTTACATTAAGTTGTCACATGTACTACCCCCCATGACCAGCTGAGATGAACAATTAATAACCTTATCTATTCTAAATCCAAACATGGTAAAATTTACCGCACAAGTTATTTTTTCTCTCCCTGACCTCTATACACTTCATGGGTTTGACATCAATGGCCATCACTCCTTTCAAGGCATAGGCCATTGACAACCCTGCTCCAGCAAGTTTGGTCATGAGCTGCAAATTTCAATATCTTTCTTTAAGTGTCAGATTGACTTAATCAGACAATTAGAACTCACCACATCTTACTTTCTGTCTTACTGTACATCAGCATTTTTGTTATGGCTTTTCTCCATGACGTGATATTAAACAGTCCAATATCTTCTAATTCTCTGTTGTCCTCTGTCCAATTCCGTGGCAGTTTTTCTTGATACCTCCAGGTGTTCTAATATTCCATTTCCTCATTTAATTCATTTTTGTGTGTACTTGCATTGAGCTATAAAAATTATACAAAATCCTTAGAGCTGACTGATATATCAAATATATATATAATACTTCTTGTACGAAAACATTAAATATTTCACTACATTTTGAAATAGAGGAAATATACAATATTTTTAACAGAACCATTCAGAAATCCTGAGCCGCCATGCTAGCTGCACAAATTCCAGATCCATTTGCTCTGTAACTATTCTTATATAGACTTTCTTCCATACCATGTTACAATGCCAGATATTTCCATTATGTGCTGTCCAAACTCTTTTACCAAGTTGTCTATTGACCGTCTTTTAACTTTCCACTTCTCATAACAATAGTTTCCTTCTATGTGTGCAATAACTGACATTTACACGTTAGCTTCTCTCAGAACATCATCATTATCAGTTACTTTAGCTGTGAGTTGGATTCTTAGCATCCTTGGGTAAAACATTCATATAAGTGATCTTGTCTGTTTATTGAGATCTTTGTCTTAGTCACTATCCTATCTAATAGAGAACAACCATCTTTTTTAATTTCATTTAATACAAATGGTTGCACAGAAAGCTTCTTGTATTTTTTTCTTAATAATATCATAGTTTGCTTGGACTCAAGAGAAAATACAGATGTAACAACTGATGTGCTGGATTTGATTAATTTTCAGGAGGAAAACACAGATATGATGTTGATTGGCAAATCAGCATCAAGCAGAAAAAGTATGGTAAAAGTTCTAGAAGTGCTCCAAATAAAGAAAAATGAATGGAATTCTTTATAATCGTTTTTTCAAAATAGAAGAAAGACAAATGATCATAATTATAGAGTGTTTTATCAGTTAAGTTTTTGCACTGGGTACATGAATGAATACAGCATTATTCCTGTGTAAATCTTCATACATTCATTTTTGTTCATGCTGTATATTTCAGACATGCTAGGTTTCTTATTTCAGAGAATGTAAATTCATCTCACCTGGATATGGGGAAACATTTATTTTTTAATATTTTATGTATAATACTTGTTCAACATCTGAATGCCTTCATATTTTTTCCAATCATTGTTCTTTTTAAATTTTTCAACATTTTCACGAATATCTAATTCATCACACTTACTATTTTATTCATACATAAAGGAAAAGATGTAATGCTCAGACAGAAATCTAAACCTAGTGTTAAGAGAGGTGCACAGAATATACAGATGTACCTGTTGTTACCATGGTAACAATTTGCATAACTTGCCAACTAACTTTGTGATTTTTCACATGTTATTATCACTCCTATGCTGTATATAGAACAATTTTTGCCTAACTTTGACCAATCATCTTGCTTCTTGTGTGAATTGCTGACCAATTACTATAAATATTTATATGTATCTGTGATTTTGATTGGTAGTTTAAATTGTAGCCGTTGGAATCGAAATTGTATAGATGTTGCTTAAAATCATTTTACATTTGGAGAATGAGTATATTATGTTTGGCTGCTCTTGCAAGAAACGCTGATGGGTCAAGTAATTTTAATTAAAAACAATATTTATCCATTTCTAGATTATTTGCATAACATGCTTTCTTTGAATAAAAGTTCTGAAAGTTTTACTATATCTATTTGATTAACGAAAGAATGCTATTTTGTTTTGGAAAGATAATTTTTTATTGCACAGATTAGTTTTTAACTTCAACTCTGTAAAATAAATAGAAGAGAACCCTAATACACTCCTGAAATTTCAAAGAACCGGATTTTCAAAAAATATTAAATTCAGAAACAGAAGATATATTCAAATAATCTGTTTATTTACTGGGCTTTGTGTGACATATTGCCTTCTGTGTGAGATGTAACATCCACCTTACACTATGCTCAATAACACCGCTTCATTTCATTGGCTGACTGATTGGTGGGAAAGAAGGCATTTACTGTGATTGACTTGTGAACTCTGCTTGACATGTGTGATTGTTCAGTGCTTTTATGGTTACTCAAAACGTTGTACCTGTTTCTTGTTTGCTTGTTTTATTTTCTCAAGTGATAAAATCATATATTTATAATTGTGAGTGTTATTTCTGTTTTTGCTTATATTGTCATTTTTTTTTCTCCATTGGGAATCTGTTGAAGCTAATTTAATAATAATTAGGTGAAGCTTGATCATTTAATCTGAAAAGTCATAGCAAAGGTAGATTTTAATATATTGTGTTTCTGGCAACTTGGCAATGTCCTTTAAGAGCTTCTGTGAAATAAGAATGTTTTCATATTTTTGATATTTTAGAATATCCATTATCTTAGGTTAAACAAAAAACTCTACAACTGAACTATAGCATTCATTCATATACACAATTCGTGATGGTTGCTTTGGTATATTGGGATTGGTCATTCCAAGAATGTCATGCAAATCAAACAAATGTATTAAGAATAATAAAATGTAGACAAGTTCACATGCATGGTGGCAATACAATACAGATTTTGTTTTGAATGTTTTAAAATAATTAAAATCATTTTTTCCCCTTGAACGAAAAACTATCTGTGGACAGTTTCCTTACATGGAAATGACTATTTATAACTGTTCATCTATCTGGTTCCCCTTGGAGCATAAGATGCTTTCCATCTGTCTCTATTCTGAGCTGTTTTTTTTTAGTTGCACGCATGAGACCCAAACGACACTGGTATCTTCTTCCACTTTTCATTGTCAGGTGCTCCTTGGTGAGATATAATTCCTTGTAAGCCTAATTTAATAGGCAACTGGTGACATGTTTCTTGTGAACACGTGAATGGCAGTACGAATGTACACAATAAGAAAAATGGAAAGTAAAAATAGAAATGAATAATTGTGAATTCTGAGGCTGTGAATGTCAGGGAACACTGAAGATACACTTGTAAGACAAGATATCATATAAACACACAAAAACCGCTTTAGACAACAAGAGAGATAGATTTGTAATAGGAAACAAGTAAAATCACTTTAGATAACAAATATAGACATTGTCTGATTCAACTTTCTACCTTTCATCACATTAAGTATCTGAACTTAGCCACATCAACACCAGAAGAGATGATATTATCAATAGATTGCTCTGTGTGTATTCTGTCTCATAGTTTTATGAAATAACAAATGTGCGGCGAACCCAGAGAACATGATAACCACCTGTCTCCAATATTATGAATGACATTTTTCAATACTATCAGATCCTGATATAACTTAACGTCTTTATACTGGTTTAGGAGAATCTGCAGAGTCTGTATACAACCAGTTTCTTTTACATTTCCTTCTCTAAAAGCTATGCACATTCAATGTGTTGTTATCTTTATTAATATAGTTTCACATGAGGTTTTTTATAAATGTTTTCTTTGTGCTCCTTCAGATTTCAGCTAGAAAAATCTAAAGAAAGCAGTGGTCAGTTCAAGGCTTTTGGTATCTCCATAGAGCTTGTGAAAGAATGGTACTCATGATGGCCATTTGTGCTTTCTCTGCTTCTCATTTATTGAATAATTATGTGGCAGATACTCACTCAGTAACCTGTACTTCCTATCTTTAGTTTGTTGAATAGATGTAGTCTCAATCTGTTGTAACCTATTGTGAGTCTAAAGATTGAATAATTTTGTAGCAGATGCTCAGTAACATGTACTTCCTATCTTTAGTTTGTTGAATAGATGTAGTCTCAATCTGTTGTAACCTATTGTGAGTCTAAAGATTGGCACTTGTTCACTTCTGTTGATGGTGGTGTCTGCTATTTGAGCATCTAGACCATTTAAATTAGTGAGGTTCTTGAAGGGCATTTTACTATTAAAAGGTTTTTGTAAAAATAGTATACCACACTAATAAACATTTCAGAAATTGAAGAGCTTTTCAAATGTTTACATTATCTTTAATTGCGTAATACTAGAGAATTGGTTATCACTGTTTTCATTTTATTATGAATTTTCTTAATTTTTGAAAATGGAAAACAATTTATTCTCTCTGGCATAATTTCATAGTTTTTAAATATTTTATTTTGTTTTAAGACCCAACATAAAGACTGGCAATTTTTATTTACAAACAAATAAATATGCACAAATACAAAACTGAGTATAGTTAAATGTATCTAGATTTGTCTTTTATTTTTATTATTTAATAAATAATACATCATTTTATTTTCAAATTCAATAGCCTGCTCAATTTGACATCATATTCTTCCTTCAACCCCTCCCCCCTTCCCCCACCCCACCCTCACCTACTTCCCCCACCCTAAATTCATGTGAATTAGCTTCTTTTTCTTTTAAATGCGCCCCCACCCCCAAAAATAAAAAAAGATTCAAATTTCTCTCCTGTGGGAAAAGGGCACATGTTCTATGTAGGGAACCACTCCATTAGAGTTATCATAATCACTTTAACTTAAGTGATGTACTTGGTTTAAATACACATTTGGACAGTGAATGATGAATATGTATGAGGTTTTTGACCTTGACTGATGTAAACATTGACCTTGCCATGTTGTAAATATTTCTGATCTGAATGTTGGAAAATTGAGTTTGCTGGATGTTGAGACAATTAAAAATAGTTGTATGCCACCAATAGTGTATATTGAAGGTATGTGATTTGAGTAATAATATGTGTGAATGTATTTTGATATGTGTGATACAATACAAGTTGCTATATGTGTATAAGTATGTCAGGCTTGGGAAAATTACTAAATTGTTTGCGTTTTTGCCTTGGATATCTGTGCTTTTTATTCATTCAAATTATGAACTTGGCAAATTATTATAATGTGAGCAAGAACTGTGCTAACTGAGCCTCTGAAGATATATGGATCAATATTTGTTGTTTATGGATCCGTTATAACATAAAAATATGAAAATTATGACCTAGGGCTGGGTCAATGTAAGAAATATGGCCACAGACTGAGAGAATTGTAAGAAAGTTTGTTGCTTCTATGAAATAACGATCACTGCTTCATTGTCCAAGGATTCAAAAAGATAACATAAATAAGAACGGTTATTGACCATATAATAAACTGTGGACCATTAAGTAAATACAAAATCGAATGTGAACATTTCAAGTTTGAATATAGTGAGAATCAGAAGACTAGTAAACTCAATGCTGAAGTTGTAAAGATGATTAAGTTAGCCATGTTTCATTAGCAGAACTTCACAGGTGTGCTCGTATCTTTCAAGCTGAACATATCAACCAATCAAAATCTGAATTGTGATGTGTCTGATCTGGACACCACATGACCAAATTTTCTGTATAGGTTTTCCTAGAGAATATTTTTGTTTATTTAATATGTGTTTATATGAAATGTTTGTCTATGAACTAATCAGAATGTTGATATTTGTATAAATGCAAGCAGTTCTGTAAAAACTTATTTAAATAGAATGATTGATCAGATACATTTTTATTTAGTTATCAAGAAACAGTCAAAATTTGTCAGTACATTATTTGTGCAGTATTTCATGATCCGCTCTCGGGGAAATCACTGCACTTATATTTGTATGTATGTATGTATGTATGTATGTGTATATATGTGTGTGCGTGCGTGTGTGCATGTATGTATGCATGCATGTGTGCATGCATGTATGTTTATATGTATGTATGTATGTATGTATGTATGTATGTATGTATGTATGTATGTATGTATGTATGTATACATGAGGGGGAGTCAAAAGGTAACCTTAATTTTTGTTTATTACCAGAATATGCTGCATTAAGGTTGTCTTTCTACTTCTTGTCATGTGTGCATATCTTGTATGTATATATACATTTCAGAGCTACTCATACTGAGCTGAGTTAAATCTTGATGATATTTCTGTGGTAGCAGGTTACAGTGGCTCTTCTGAAATCCCAAGGTGTTCTTGAGAAGGTGGACAGAAGTCTTTCTGGCTGTATGTGCAATGTGAGACTCCTCAGTAAGCTTTCCCCTATGGGTATTAGTGCAGACTGTTGTGACACAATTATATCCAGTTGCCAGAATGAGGACGTCAGGTCGGGGCTTGATCAATATGTTTCATCTGTCCCTGATTACTCTTCATCCTACACATATATGTGGATCCATGGGAACCTTACTAAAGAAAGAATAGGGCCAGTGACCTTACTATGGATGCCGTAAAATACGGTTGGAATGTGCATGTGCATGAGGATGACAATCCTTATCATGTAATGTAAAGCACTACAGAAACCGCCATTACAAGAGGACATGAATATTGTAGTGTAAACTTTCAGTCAGCAATGAGACTAGCTGCAGTGTTGATCTCACATTTATACTGAACCCCAACAACAAAAAACTGACAAATAATTAGCGTTCACCTACTTCTGCAAAGTCATAAAATATTCTTGTCCAGTATTCTTTTGGTTCCATGCAAAGTGTAGGGTAAACGACACCCTTATTAGAGGCTTGTATAAAAGCACATATATATTCTTGCTTTTGCAATTCAAACTTTATAGTAAGCTAACTAGCCCTATTATGACATGCTTAGAAGGATAAAGTTGTTTTATTCTTGTCTCCCTAGGTGCCACTCAGATGTCATCAAATATTTCAACTCAATAGTTTCTATATAAGTACATCCACGTAGATTAGGAGCACCATTATATCTGACATTGACTCAAAAGAAATTTGCTATCAGTAAATATATTAAAATCATTTCTTTTGAAGGACATGGAAATCACAGATAATCTTTTATTAGCCATATCACTTTTTAATTGAAAGAAAAATAATGCATTGCAAATATTGCATTTGTTTATTATTTTATTAATGAGAATATTCTAGACTTTTTAAAAAATAAACATGGCAGTTCAGTAAAACTATTTCTTTATCTAATGTTAATATTGTTTTGTAGTTTTACTATGAGGACTTTTCATGGGGCACCCAGTGTAATGGAGACTTGAAAACAATTCTTTTAACTCTATAGTCGATTCACTGTGAGATTTATCTGGGAAGGGACACTACTTATGTATGATTCACTTATAAAGATACACTACTGTGTACACATTACATATGTAAAAAATGGTTTCATAACAGACACTGCCAGCTGGGATGAAGCATTAGAGTCATTATAGTATGAGGTTTCAGTATGTGAGGTGGGGTGATAAGTTCCCTTTCTCTCTGCCTTCCTTCCTTAACAGTAAATTGGATATCATTCCCATCAAAGCAAACTGGAATATGGTGAGATGGGAATTGAAATTTGTAGCTTTTCCATAAGGTCTGTTACTAAATGCTTCAGATGTACAGAAATGGACTAATTATAGTGTGTACTTATCTCTATGTGCTGACTGATGCATAATAGATTAATGTTAACATGTTTACTGTAAAGCTGTGTTGCTTATAAATTGTTGTCTGGAAAATTGTATCTGCTAATATGTGAGTAAGGATATCATTCATAAAGTGACAAAATATTCTAAAGATAAATTACTGACTGGCAGTTTTCATTAACTTTAGCAGTTTTCATTTAAGTTTTAAACTTTTAAATATTCTGCCTTTTGGGCACATTTATTTAGGCAATGTTGAACCCCTGGTAGGAAGTATAGGTAAATTTATAAATTCAAGAAAAGTTGTTATTGGTCTAACACAAGCATAGCAATTGTTCAAACCAATTTATTGACTGTAGCATTGTAAGAAAGTTTGCAAGTCAATATACCAGATCAACAGAGTGAATCAGTTAAGATGTTTTGAGTAGAATTTATTTGCTTTGAAAATTATTTCTTAGTTGAGTTCTGATTATTTGTAGCGATTTTTCTCTTTTCTCTTAATTTTTTAAAATTTGTTTGGGATTTAGTAAAGCATAAGACACTAGAACATTGAAAAAACAATTAGATATTTTGTTTACTACCTTGAGAATTTAAAAATGTGCTGCTTTTTACATTGAGTCCAGGAGTTGAGTAATTGTTTTGTTTCAGGCAGCATCACGATGTATTTTATCATTCAGAATTTGTTTAGTGTGAGGGATAATAGTTGTCACGTTTTTCAAACTACCTTCCATGACATCCCCTATATAAAATGAATGTCCTATACCATATGGATATGCTACAGAGATAAAGTGTATATCTTTTTCAAACAACTGTTGTGCATACTTCTGTTTAAGTTTTTAGTTCCAATATCCAATATACGTTCATGAAATTAAAATTAAGCCATTAAAATTAATTTTTTTTAAATAATTCTACCCTGATAAATAAAAGAAGAGAAAACATGAAACTGTTTTAAATGCCCAGAAGTACATTTAAGATAAATTGTTATGTTGCATGACTTGTAAATCGTGCAGAACAAAATGTGTATGTTTGTGTGTCAGTATTTTATAACAAATGTGTAAATATGTGAATGATTATAGTTTATCTGAATGATATTAGTTTTATGTGAATGATTATAGTTTATGTGGATGCTGTCTGAACAAAAAAATATTTTGAAATGTATATACAATTATCCTTTAATTATCCAATACACTTAATGATAATAAAAATGATGAAATAATAACTGGCATGTGTTTGACTTTTGAATGTATTTGTATGGTGGCAATGACAGGCCAATGCTAACTACTTACACCAATTTGAAGAAAAAAAAATTCTGAATGTTTTTTTAAATCACAAAACCTGAAAAATGAATTTATAAATTAAAAAACAGTTCCAACAGCAATGTTTCATTCATCATCCTTATCTTCTATTCACTTGTGTCGCTAAATGTCACCAGGAGGTGTAGTTTTCTGTCAAGTGCCATCTTTGTCGCCTATGTTTTTGTCATTCCGTATGTCTTCAGTGTCTCACTGACACCATCTATCCATCTTTTTCATGGTCTGCCTCTTGCTCGCCACCTTGATGTCTGGTAATGCAGATACGAGCAGCTAGTAACTTTGGTTGCATTCTTGTCAGGTGTCCGAACCATTTTATTTTCTGCCTTTCTATGTAATCCATGTGTGGGGTCGCACCCACTGTCTAATTACTTCTATTTGTACTCTGTTCAGCCTTTCTCAAACACCTCATTTCGCATGCCATGATTTTTCTTTTGTGTGTCTTGTCTGACACTGATAGCAGAGAGTTGGTAAAAGAATACTATTTATCAGCTGTCTCTTTGCTTTCATTGGAATGTGTTTGTGTCTTAGTAATGGTAGGAAACCACATTAGCTTTCTGTGTTCTTGATTTCACCTATCTAATCTAGTCTTCTTTCTTGTGTGAACATGCTGCACAAGTATTTTAATTCATTCAATTGTTCTGTACTTTTTACATGTATTTAGTGTTTTCTATGCTGATTTTCATTGTCTCAGTCTTTGCTGAACTAATCCTCATATTATATCTATCGCAGGCATCGCCAAGGGCATTATGATGTTCTTGAAGGTTTTGTTCATCTGAATGAAAGAGACTGACCATCTGCAAAAAGATTTTTTAAATCTTTCATTATCTTTCTCAAATACAAAAGAAAATATGTTAGCACACAAACCATGTTGAACAATCAAATTGCAATGTAAAAATGTAAGCCTCACTAATGGAAATAAATGGTGAAGACATATACTCAAAAGAAGCACTGCTCAGAAGGCTAATTGACAAAGAAATACACATTGTATACATCTAGGAATCTCACCTTAATCCCAAGACAGATTCTGCATAAGAGGATTTGAAACCCACAGACTGGATAGGGACGGCGTGTTTATCCTCTCCAAATTATCGATCCATTCAAAAGTGATCTCTGCAATATTGTTATATAATCAGACAGTAAACATTTGTAATACATACTTACTGCCAACAACAAAAATGACTCTAGAAGTCCTGAATATTATGGACTAGGCAATCACGGTCAATCTGAGAGGTGGGGCTATACAAAGACCAATGCAAAGGACGTGAACTAGAGAAATGGAAAATTGACAGCAACCTCTCAGACGACACTCTATTCAAGGCAGCATAGTTATCAACATCATCTCCTTACCTTGCTTTTACCACTAGCGACCTAAGCCAACAATTAAAAAAAACAGTATTTGTGTCTTGCAGAAAGTGACGACATACCCATCAAACTTACCACAAACCTGAGGCCACAAGCTATTATTGCCTAGATGGAACTCTAAGAAAGCAGAAGTTTGCCACAAATACATATCTCTAATACCAGTCCATCAACAACGACCACAGGAAAGTAAGTTAGTAGAAAATTGAACCATTGCCTTAAAAAACCAGCAGCAATAGAAAACATCCCAAGAAACTACAAACTGCAACATATGGAACTAAGAGAAAAAGCGTAAATCAACCAAAATCCAGAAAGAAATATTGTGCTCAAAGTTGCCGCAGCAAGATATAAGAAAACAATTAACCAAGCATGCAGGAAAATCTGGCCTTTGATTGTTGTAATTTGTAATAACACAAGACTGTAAAGTCACATCTTTTTGCGATAGACCAATCTTTAAAATGAGACTATGGGGATTCCGTGGTGAAGTGGTTAAGCCGTTGGCCTTGGGATCAGGTGGTGTGAGGTCGACTCCGGACTCTGGCGTCTTTTTCACGGGTGCTTGATGCGGAGTCCCCTGCATCTCGTCCTTGACTTGCAACTGGGGACGGGCAGCTCGAGACAAGAGAGTGAAGATACAAAGTAGCGCAGTTAATCGTTACTAAATAATAGCTCTAGCAAAATTAATTATGCCATCATCATCTACGATGGACTGACTTTTTGCCTTAATCTTTAAAAAAAGGGCACATGGATGGATTTGATAGATGATTATTGAGCAGTATGTTTTCTCTGTGTCTCAAAAATTATGTTCCACTTGGAGATGTGAGCACTATGTGTGATGCTAGCGTGCCAGGCAAATCAAACCTGTGCATACACCTCCTTGGAAGTGACATCAGTACTGAAACTGCTCAGAGAGACTTTCAGCAGATGTATATTTCACAACTAAAAAAAATGAGAACATAGGCTATGTATTTAACTAACATAGAAGAGACGCTGACGTGATGATAGTTGTAGTATACACCTGAAGTGTACAGGTGAAAGTTGAGACTAGCTGAATTGAAGTATTGTGTTGTAGCATACACCTGAAGTGTACAGGTGAAAGTGGCAGGCAGACTATATGAATGGAAGTATTGTGTTGCCTGTCTTTGACTTCCATATTTTTGGTTAAGTTCTAACAGATTTTGTGCTCAACTTGAATTATGACAATTGTTTTATTTATTAGGACAGGCAAACAAAATATTGATAGGTACGAAATATTGGAATGAATCTAAATCTACCATCTTAACCCAAATCATATAGAACAGCAGTTCTTAACCTTTTCATTACCGCTGACCCCCTTTAAATATCTTGTCACAGATACCACAAATATTCCATATATGAAAATAATCAGGAGTTAAATCTGCATGTTTACAATGTCTGCAACTGAAAATGTTCATGAAAATGTGTTATTAATAAATAAGAAAACATAATAAAATGAAAATATAATGTTCCCTTACCATCCAATTTGAATTAATCCATAGCTGCAACTCACACTACTAATCTATTATCATTACATATTCATATATAATGAACAGCCTGAAGAAATTATGGCAGAGCACCAACAAAATGATAAAAGTAAAAGTCTTGAGAGCCTGTGTTTTTCCTGTGGCAGCTTATGGCTGTGAATCATGGACGATTACCAAAATTTCCAGACAAAGAATCGAATCCTTCGAGTCAAAATGTTACAGAAAGATCCTCAGAATACCCTGGACAGAGAAAAAGACAAATGTAGACATTCTGCAAGAGTTGAGCATAGAGGAGAACTGGTTTATCAATTCCATTTTGGCTAGAAAATGCAAATACTTTGGTCACATCAAGAGACACAACGGTCTCGAGAGAATGGGGATGGAAGGTATGGTGCCAGGCATAAAAGGATAGGGTAGATCATGAAGACGATGGCACCAAGATATCCAGGAATGCCTGAGTATGACTGTGGCAGAGGCTGGAGTTTTGGCAAGAGAACGAATTTCTTTCAGACAGACTGTAATGGGAGCGACGTTCTACAAAGGACATGCTACATGATGATGATCATATTCATATTTACACAATCTATGAAAAGTGTTATCAGATGTTAAGCCGAATTAATATTTTAATGAAAGTGTAAATGATGTGACGTGATGTCCTATAAGGTTCACTTTAAATTAAATTATATTAATCGAGTATATATCCTTCGGAATCAGTTTTACCAGTACTCAACAAGCTGTACTCTCTTATGTTTATTTAAACCCTCCTGGCTTAAAAGATGGTCCTACTCCAGTGCCAAAATTGGCTGAATATTCCATTGAACTGTTGACTTTCTCTAATGAGTAGGCTGACACTGAGCTTCACTTACAAGTGCAGGGGTTAATAGTTAAAACTTGTATTCTGAGTTCTGACTATGTTTTTCTAATGGTTTCTATACTAAAAACGATGCTTTGGTATTTAGCCGAGTGATCATAGATGACATTCCTGCTGTGATATATTGTCACTTGCCTTACCCGCTCAATTTTTCACCTCTGTATCTGTTTAATCGCCATTAATCTAATTGTGTGAACATTGTCTAAATTAACTTCTGCTGTATTTGTCTTTGTTTCTGTCTATTTTTGGTATACCTGTCTATTTATCTATTTATTTTAAATGTAAAAGCTCATAACATTTCTTCAAGCTTTCGAGGAACCCCCGAGAGGTCTTTGTGGATACCCAAGGGTGTGCGGACCACAGGTTAAGAACTTCTGATATAAAGCATAATCTTCTTCTTCGTACGCTGTCAGACGTCAACCTGTATTTTTTCGAAAAAAGCAGCGGTCATCCTGAGGCTGTCGACACTGCCATAGAGCTTGTCTAGTGTTGCTACTGGTGATAGCCACATCTGCTTTCTCTGGTCCTCGTATGTTGAGCAGTTTTGCAGCAAATGTTCAGCGGTCATTTTCACGGTACCGCACGTGCATACGTCCGTGCCACCTATCTTCAATTTATTGAATAGGTGGTACCTCAGTCTATTGTGGCCTGTGCGAAGTCTTAAGACCACGACCTGCTCTCTTCTGTTCAACTGGTAATAGGCATCGTTTTTTGTGTAGCCAGTATGTTCGGTTTCCCATTTGGTCATGTATCTAGCTCTAATAAGCCTTTTTAACTCTTCGTAGGTCACACTAGTATCTGGTTGTGATAGTCTTGCACCTTCTTTTGCCAGTCTGTCTGCCTCCTCATTGCCTTGAATGTTACAATGGGATGGAACCCACTGTACCACTACTCATTTTGGTGCGGACTGCTGGCATATTTGATAGAGTACTGCTCTTAAATCATTTTTTGGCTTTTTAGTTCTGTGACTACGGCCAGGGCATCTGTAAACAGGACTATATGGCTTTCATTTCTTTTGCCTGTCAGCACTGCTTCTACTGCAGCCCTCAGTGCCTCTGCCTCCGCTCTGAAATTGCTTGTGTATTTTCCAGTTGCCACTAACAGTGTTATTTTTCTACCATTTGGTAGGCTCATGAATACCCCTGCCTCTTCGTTCTGTGTTGTGTTTGTTACAGAACCGTCGGTATATACATGGGTCCAGTCCATGCTTGGGTAGTTTTTCGTTATGTACCACAGGATTATATCTCTTTTTTCTTTTTCAGTCTGGCTGTTCTTGTTTCCAATACCTGGTATATTTTCTACCACCTCTGGAAATATATGCTGCCTCCAGGTAGGTTTGCGTACAGTAGGGATGGACTTTGGTGTTGTTAATGCGTTCATTGTGTCTTCATTCATCTTTGCTTTGGCTATTTCTGCAAAGTTTCTCCGCTTTAGTTTCCCATTTCCAAAATTATTTAGTCTCTTATGCATTGGATGGTCTGTCAGTCTTCTGAGTTTCTCTGCTTGCTGCTGGGCTCTGCAGTCTCTTCTGTCGGTCATGGATTGCAGATTTGTAATCTTTTCCAGTTCTGCAATTGGCGTTGACTTCATGCCTCCTGTTATAACTCTCATGGCTTGGTTTTGGAGTTTGCTAATTTTGTCGAAGTTCGCCTTTGCTGCTGTTGTCCATGCTGCAATGTCATACTCGAGAACTGGTCTCACTCTTCCAATGTACAGTTTCTTTAGTATACTTTCGTCTGCTCCCCAGCTTGTGCCAGCAAGCTTCCTCATGATTGCCATTCTCTCTCTGGCTCTCATTCGGTTTCTCTCGATCTGACTTTTCCATGTCATGCGCCGATCAAATGTGACTCCCAGGTAGTTTGGGTTGTCGTTTGGCCGAAAGATATTTGCTGTTAAGACTTATTTTGGTGTTTTGGAGTTTGAAAGCGAGAATATCGTACGTGTTTTTTCCTCATTTATTTTGACCAGCCATGAGTTCACCCACTCTTCCAGCAATGTTAGGGCCTGTTGCATCCGATTACTTGCTGTGGTGAGATTCTTTTCAGAGGTCCACATAGCCAGATCATCTGCAAACATGGAGCTGTGGACTCTTCTCGGTATATTCTCTGCGATGTTATTTATGTACACCAGGAAGAGTGTGGGTGACAGTACTCCTCCTTGGGGTACTCCCTGCTCAAGTGTCACCTTTTTGCTCATCTGCCTTTGTACTTGAACTCTGGCTGTTCCGTTTTTGAGGTAGTGGCTGAACCATCTATACATTTTCCAACAAACTTCACTTCTTCATAGCTTGACTTTAAGTCCCTCTTTCCAGACCTTGTCAAATGCCTTCTCTAGATCCACCCAAACCGCTACTATGTGTTTTTTCTCCTGGTAAGCATCCTCTATTTCCTGGGCTATGAGGGTGATTTGATACTCAGTGGATCTGTGCTGTCTAAAGCCTGCCTGCTGTGGAATTCGTATGTGTTTTTCTTCCAGATGCCACATCAGTCTGGTGTTTATCATACGCTCCATCAGTTTTCCTACACAGCTCAGTGATAGGCCTGTATCCATTTGGATCAGTTCTATCTTTTTCTTTCTTTGGTACTGGTATAAGTACATCGTCTTTCCATGCCCGAGGTGCAATTCCCCTTTTCTAGCTTTGGTTCAGGACTGATAGTAACTTTCTCTTTGCTGTTTGGCATTTCGTTTGTTACGCCATCTTTTCCGGGCGATTTCTTTTTCTTTAGAGTTTTTATGGCCTCTTCCATTTCATTCATTATTAGTTTTGCCATCATGTGCTCCTCTTGTGCCATTTTGATGTTGTCGTGCCTCTCTTGTTCTTCATTAATGTCTGTATGCCTATTTGTAGGTATGCCAAATGTGGTTTGCTCTGGCATAATGTTCTATAAAAGCGTTTGCTGCTTTTTTTTGCCAGTGAGCATGTTGTCACCCTGCTTGATAGTAATTTGTTTGTTTGATGAAGTTTCGTTGTTCATGACTCTGAATAACTTCCATAGTTTGGTCCCGTCTTTGTCTAAATTTAGGCTTTCTGTTTTGTTTTTCCAACTTTCTCTTGTTATTTGGTTTAGAGTGTATTTGTATTTCGCAGTGGTGGCTTTGAGGGTGATAGTTGCCTCCATAGATTGTTCTCTCTCTGCTATGTTCCTAGCATTTGAGACTTTGTCTACCGCTTTCTGCAATTCGTCATTCCAATAAGGCTTGTAGTTTTGCCTTGCCCCTCTTGGGATGGTTTCGGTGGCTGCCTACATTATTGCTTTGCTTAGGCTTTCCACCATGGGTTTCATGTTATTATTCTGTGTGTTGATGGTTTCACACAGCCCATATGTCAGGATTGCAAATCTATCCCAGTCGGCTCGTTTATAGTTCCAACGTGGGAGCGGTTTTATTTCCTGTGGGCCTACTTCCATATCAACTTCTAGCCTAATTGGCCTGTGGTCGCTACTTGCCAATTGGTTGAGCACTTGGCGGTCTATTTTGTGGTGAATATCCACCGTGGAAAAGGCCAAGCCTGGAATAGAGGTGGTATGCCATGCTCTAGAATAGAAGCTAGGGCTATCCTCCGGCCTATTGATAAGATAGAGATTTGTATCTATCTCCCAGTCTTCCACTTCATCATCTCTGTTGTCTGTGTCCGAGTATCCCCATCTCTCCGAGTGGCTGTTGAAGTCTCCAACTACTAGACAGCTGGAGTCCTTGATCTCCATACTCGAGAGCGACAGGTCTTTGTTTGGTGGGCCGTACATGTTGAAGATGCGGATCTTCGTTTCTTGGGTCATTATATCGACTCCTACAATTTCTGCTTGTCCGGTGTGATTGACAGCTACCGCGCTACTCGGTATGCACTTACGAGTCAGTATCAAAACCCCTCCTTTGTGACCTTCTCTATCAAGACGAAAGGTCTGGTATCCTCTGATTGAGAATGTGTGATTGTTGTTGAGGTGTGTTTCTTGGATACGTGCCACGTCAATCTTACCTTCATGCAAGTGATGTGTTAGGGAAAGCTTTTTGTTAATGACTCCCTCCGCATTCCACTGTAGTATTCTGAGTGTCTTGTGTTTTGGTCAATAGTTTTTGCTCGATCACCTTGTGCCTTGACTCCACAGCACATGGGTGGGTGACCTCCAGTAGCATTGGGTGGGCCTCTTCAAGGCGTGAGGCCCGGCACTCTCGCTGCCTGGCGGGACTCCCCAGGATGAGCGCCACACTTTTTTTCTGGTAGGTTGTACCGTCATCATACAGCGATATACTATACGTTGCACTGTTTCGTTAAGCCTGTAGCCCAGTGTATCCGATTTCAACAGGCGTTTCTGTAGGGATGCCCTCCTTGGCCTTTGGCTGTCCCAAGCCTATTTGCAAGGCAGCAGTTGTTTGTGATCAGAGTTGTCTCACTTAGGGAAGTTGTCTTGCAGGATTATCGAGTCTTCCCCACTCGTGTCTATAGGGTGTGGCAATGATATGACATGATGGACTATGTACTAGTTTGTACTATCCCGGAAGAGAGGCAGTCCAGTGTGTCTGTGTCCCAGGATCGTCACGTCCTGCCAGAAACGTAGCATATGCATGTGAGTGAGGTATCTCTTCGCTCCCTTTATTTTCTCGGCTCATCTGCAGTGATGGCAGGCCTAGCATTCCCCGCCACCTGGGAGGTTATCACAATAGGGCAGAGGTGCAATGCTCGCTGGATTGCATCCCTTCTTCGTCCATTGGGATGACTGATAGCAGACAGAGGTAAAGAGCGAGGCAGGAGTGCATTTAGCCAGGGTACAAGCCTGGCCATGGCACTGAGATGTTGTTCGCCTGGTGTGCAGACATATCTCATGATCAGGGGTTGAGTCTCAACAGTTCGCAGTGAGGTGGCTGCTCTACTGCTTACGACACCCCGACCTAGAACTAAGTCTTCTACTAGTGGTTTCACGCCTCATCGCCGAATGGGGTGAATATCGAGCAGCTTCCCGCCCGCTTTGATCGGCAGAGACCTCTTTCTGCGGCTCGACAAGGTCGGGCTGAGACGCGAGCCCCAGGTCCCAACCATATCGTAGCCTCCCATCGCAGTGGTGCTGAGATTTAGGGCGGGATTCCGGCTTAGAGGCGTTCGGCCGTAATTCATCACATAGTAGCCTCGCGCCATTGGCTTATCAGCCTAACACGTGGACCAAATGTCTGCGACTATCGATTCCTCTCGAATTGAGCAGGATTACCGCAGCAACGCCCTGTCATTAGTAGGGTAAAACTGACCTGTCTTCCGACGGTCTAATACCAGCACCCGTTCACTATTAGACCCAACGAATCAATAGAGGCCTTTTTAGTCAATCAATGACCAAGAGTCTGAAACCTGCGATTTCTCTAGGGTTAAGCAGGATTACCGTAGCAAACACTCTTTCATTAAGAGGGTAAAACTGACCTGTCTTTCGTCGGTCTAATTCCAGCACACGTTCCCCATTAGACCCAACGAAAGTGCTCAAAGTCTGTCAGTCACTTTACAGTTTTGGCGTGTTGAGTCAAATTAAGCCGCAGGCTCCACTCCTGGTGGTGCCCTTCCGTCAATTCCTTTATCGAACACTGGCTGCGAGACAATCGAGCCACCGAGATACTAGCCCCAGATTTTCGAGGGTCTAATTCCAGCACACGTTCCCTATTATACCCAACGAAAGTGCTCTTGGCCTGTGGATCATTTCAGTGTTGGCGCGTTGAGTCAAATTAAGCCGCAGGCTCTACTCATGACAAGCTTAGTAAGCTTGTATTAGCTCTAGAATTGCCAGTTATCCAAGTAGGATCGTGTCATCTAAGGAACCTTGACTGATTTAATGAGCCATTCGCGGTTTCATCGTGAGACAGTGTGAACTTAGACATGCATGGCTTAATCTTTGAGACAAGCATATGACTACTGGCAGGATCAACCAGATATCTGTCGGAGACGGACGAACCACACACACCGGTCGGCGAAGGATGGATGTGTAAAAAGCCTCTCCAGGACGGCCGCAAGGACCGACTGACGGACGGACGGTTGTTCCGTCCCTCACTCCGTCGACCTAGGAACCCCTGGCATGGGCCCGTACACACACCGACCGACCAGGCTCGCTCGGGAAGGGATGGCAGTGCTCTGTGCAGAACGGATCCCAACGGCCCCGGCGATGATTTTCACTCGGACTGGATATGATTTTTGCCTACCGGCCTACCCTTCTCCGACCGGTTGGTCGGGCAAGGACAGGGATTTTAGGCACGGTTCCTGCTTTCCATTTGCCGGTCACAAGCTCTTTGCGAGAGAATGACCACCAGCAAGAAGAACTGTCGAGATTTGCTATACGCCTTCGACGAACCACACACAGAATGACAAAGTTTCTCGATACGGACCACAGTAACGCACCGTTTCCAGCGGTACGACTCCACCAAAATGGTCCCGCTACAGATCTGGGGAAAGGCGGGCGAGCGTGTTAGGCGAGCCCGCGTTTTCACTCAGCCCGGCAGAACTGAGATCGCTGTACGTACACGGGATGCTAGTCAATCGTGCCACCGAGAGACCAGCCCCAGATTAAAGCATAATATAACTTGGTTAGAGAAAATCTTTGAATTTTTTTTTAGCCATTCTCAATATCTTCAATTCACATCCGAGTCATATATTTGTAAAGGTTAAATGTAAGCATTGTCAACAACAACCACAAATTCTCAATCAGAGGATACAAGACCTTCCGTCTTGATAGAGAAGGTCACAAAGGAGGGGTTCTGATACTGACTCGTAACTGCATACCGAGTAGCGCGGTAGCTGTCAATCACACCGGACAAGCAGAAATTGTAGGAGTCGACATAATGGCACAAGAAACGAAGATCCGCATCTTCAACCTGTATGGCCCACCAAACAAGGACCTGTCGCTCTCGAGTATATAGATCAAGGACTCCAGCTGCATAGTAGTTGATGACTTCAACAGCCACTCGGAGAGATGGGGATATTCGGACAAAGACAACAGAGGTGATGAAGTGGAAGATTGGGAGATAAGCACAAATCTCTATCTTATCAATAGGCCGGAGGATAGCACTAACTTCTATTCAAGAACAAGGCATACCACCTCTACTCCAGACTTGGCCTTTTCCACAGTGGATATTCACCACAAAATAAACCGCCAGGTGCTAAACCAATTCGCAAGTAGCGAATACAGGCCAATTAGTCTAGAAGTTGATATGAAAGTAGGCCCACAGGAAATAAAACCGCTCCCACAGTGGAATTATAAATGAGCCGACTGGGACAGATTTGCAATCCTGACATATGGGCTGTGTGAAACCATCAACACACGGAATAACAATATGAAACCCATGGTGGAAAGCCTAAGCAAAGCAATAATGTGAGCAGCCGCTGAAACCATCCCAAGAGGGGCAAGGCAAAACTACAAGCCTTATTGGAATGATGAATTACAGAAAGCGGAAGACAAAGTCTCAAATGCTAGGAACATGGCAGAGAGAGAACAATCTATGGAGGAAAATATCGCTCTCAGCTCCACCACGCCGAAATACAAATACACTCTAAACCAAATAACAAGAGAAAGTTGGAAAAACAAAACAGAAAGCCTAAATTTAGATAAAGAAGGGAACAAACTATGGAAGTTAGTCAGAGTCATGAATGACGAAACTCCATCAAACAAACAAATTACCATCAAGCAGGGCGACAACATGCTCACTGGAAAAAAGGCAGCAAACGCCTTTATAGAACATTATGTAAGAGCAAACCACATTGATGTCCCTACAAATAGGCATACAGACATTAATAAAGAACAAAAGAGGCACGACAACATCAATATGGCACCAGAGGAGCAGATAATGGCAAAACTAACAAGGAATGAAATGGAAGAGGCCATCAGAACTTTAAAGAAAAAGAAATCGCTCGGAAAAGATGGGGTAACAAACGAAATGCTGATGTGGTTGTGCCAAACAGCAAAGAGAAAGTTACTATCAGTCCTGAATCAAAGCTGGAAAAGGGGAATTGCACCCCAGGCATGGAAAGACGATGCACTTATACCAGTACCAAAGAAAGAAAAAGATAGAACTGATCCAAATGGATACAGGCCTATCAGTCTACTGAGCTGTGTCGGCAAACTGATGGAGCGTATGATAAACACCAGACTGATGTGGCATCTGGAAGAAAAGCACATACTAATTCCACAGCAAGCAGGCTTTAGACAGCACAGATCCACTGACTATCAGATCACTCTCATAGCCCAAGAAATAGAGGATGCTCACCAGGAGAAAAAACACACAGTAGCGGTTTGGGTGGATTTAGAGAAGGCATTTGACAAGGTCTGGAAAGAGGGACTTAAAGTCAAGCTACGAAGAAGTGAAGTTTGTTGGAAAATGTACAGATGGATCGGCCACTACCTCAAAAACAGAACAGCCAGAGTTTAAGTACAAAGGCAGATGAGCAAAAAGGTGACACTTGAGCAGGGAGTACCCCAAGGAGGAGTACTGTCACCCACACTCTTCCTGGTGTATATAAATAACATCGCAGAGAATATACCAAGAAGAGTCCACAGCTCCATGTTTGCAGATGATCTGGCTATGTGGACCTCTGAAAAAAATCTCACCATAGCAAGTAATCGGATGCAGCAGGCCCTAACATCACTAGAAGTGTGGGCGAACTCATGGCTGATCAAAATAAACGAGGAAAAAACAACATGTACGATATTCTTGCTTTCAAACAAACACCAAAATAAGTCTTAACGGCAAATATCTGCGGCCAAATGACAACCCAAACTACCTGGGAGTCACATTTGATCGGCGCATGACATGGACAAGTCAGATGGAGAGAAACCGAATGAGAGCCAGAGAAAGAATGGCAATCATGGGGAAACTTGCTGGCACAAGCTGGGGAGCAGACGAAAGTATACTAAAGAAACTGTACATTGGAAGAGTGAGACCAGTTCTCGAGTATGGCAATGCGGCATGGACAACAGCAGCAAAGGCGAATTTCGACAAAATTAGCAAACTCCAAAACCAAGCCATGAGAGTTATAACAGGAGGTATGAAGTCAACGCCAATTGTAGAACTGGAAAAGATTACAAATCTGCAATCCATGACCGGCAGAAGAGACTGCAGAGCCCAGCAGCAAGCAGAGAAACTCAGAAGACTGACAGACCATCCAATGCATAAGAGACTAAATAATTTTGGAAATGAGAAACTAAAGCGGAGAAACTTTGCAGAAATAGCCAAAGCAAAGATGATCAAAGACCGTATGAACACATTAACAACACCAAAGCCCATTCCTTCTGTACGCAAATCTACCTGGAGGCAGCATATATTTCCAGAGGTGGTAGAAAATATACCGGGTATAGGAAACAAGAACAGCCAGACTGAAAAAGAAAGAAGAGACATAACCCTGAGATACATAACGAAAAACTACCCAAGCATGGACTGGACCCATGCATACACCGATGGTTCTTTAACCTTTAGCACGCTGCAGACAACCGGGGACGCCCAGATTGTCACACTGTCACCAAAAAAAAATTTTGAAATTGTTTTCCTCTAAGTACCGAGACCCTACCGATAGCCATTTTTATACTGCTGGATTCGTAACGTCAATCTACACACGCTTTTTGCCGGTAAAAGTATCGTATGTTAGATTACAAATGGCTTTTGAACGATTTATTATTTTTTTTCGCCGATTGGAGCAGGCCGACTTTTTGAGGAAAGGTAAAGTAGGTTGTTGGGAAAGATCTTTATCTTGTAAATTTGTTTATTTTATTTGTTTAGATGAAAGAACTACGCTTGAATTGGAAATTAACAGTTGTGTCGATATTGTAAACACA
Organism: Ariolimax columbianus; assembly: GCA_036924085.1. Classification (NCBI taxonomy): domain Eukaryota; kingdom Metazoa; phylum Mollusca; class Gastropoda; order Stylommatophora; family Arionidae; genus Ariolimax; species Ariolimax columbianus. The sequence goes on along the minus strand of JAVGWX010000017.1, from coordinate 16,682,751 downwards.
GTATCGATTCTTTGTTATGGTTTTCATGGTTTTCTATCGGAGAGACTAGGCCTAGCCGGGAAAGTTCAAATATTAAAATTTTTTCAAAAGATTTCACATTTATCTTCTTGTATCTCAGAAACTAACAAACACACAACAACAACAATAACATCAACAAGTTCTTTATTCAATTGTGTCTCTAAACACAAGAAAATCATATTTATTGACCAACAAACAGAACAGTTACAATTTTTGAAAGTTGCAAAATTGAGAAATATGAAAAATTTTCAAAAATTCAGCGTGGCGTGCACAACACAGAACGGAGGGGCAGGGGTATTCCTGAGACTACCAAATAGTAGAAAAATAACACTGTCAGTGGCAACTGGAAAATTCTCAATCAATTTCAGAGCGGGGGCAGAGGCACTGAGGGCTGCAGTAGAAGTAGTGCTGACAGGCAAAAGAAATGAAAGCCATATAGTCCTGTTTACAAATGCCCTGGCCGTAGTCACGGCACTAAAAAGCCAGAAAAATACTGAACTTAATGACTTAAGAGCAGTACTCTGTCAACTATGCCAGCAGTCCGCACCAAAAAAAGTAGTGGTACAGTGGGTTCCATCCCACTGTAACATCCAAGGCAATGAGGAGGCAGACAGACTGGCAAAAGAAGGTGCAAGACTACCACAACCAGATCCTAGTGTGACCTACGAAGAGTCCAAAAGGCTTATTAGAGCTAGATACATGACCAAATGGGAAACCGAACATACTGGCTACACAAAAAACGATGATATTACCAGTTGAACAGAAGAGAGCAGGTCATGGTCTTCAGACTTCGCACAGGCCACAATAGACTGAGGTACCACCTATTCAATAAATTGAAGATAGGTGGCACGGACGTATGCACGTGCGGTACCGGGAAAATGACCGCTGAACTTTTGCTGCAAAACTGCCCGACATACGAGGATCAGAGAAAGCAGATGTGGCTATCACCAGTAGCAACACTAGACAAGCTCTATGGCAGTGTCGACAGCCTCAGGATGACCACTGCTTTTTTCGAAAAAATAAAGGTTGACGTCTGACAGCGTACAAAGAAGAAGAAGAAGAAATGCAGGCATTGGAAAGTTGAATACTGACATCTATTCATCATCTGTCTGGTGTTTAGTGAAAGACCACATACTATTGCACTTGTAAGATTTTATAGTTTGCGTTTTTTTCGCTAAGTGAACCCCCTGATTAGACAAAAACAATGACAAGCAAATTCAATGAAGAAAAGAACAGATTCCTTTAAGATATGTTTATTTTACAAAAGAAAAATATATGGCAATATGCTTTACATAATAGCAAAAATTGAATAGCAGTTTATTATATGAATAAATATGATATAAAAGGTAACATTCTCACCATAAAGAGGTCACTAACAGTAACAAGATCATGCCGCTGAGGATAGATTACCTCTTCATAAAAATGCCTTAAAGGCATTTAAATGATGATATGAAAGAGAAAAAAATTTTGCAAATGTACATTTTTCCAATGTGCAAAGACATAAAAGCAGTGAACATCAAAACTTAACCCTACCAGACCTAAGGCCCTGAACCCAACTGTCCCCCATACCTGGGTTCCAGAGCATTAAAGAGAAAAAACCAACATGATGTAGAAAAATGTTAGTTACATGCAAACAAGTGGTTAGAATAAGATGTAACTTGGAGACATTGTAGAAAATAGGTTTACCTTTCATCTAGCATCAATATTCCACCTTTGTGTGCCAGTCTACCCAGCAAAAGGCAAAGAATCTGTCTCGAGTCATAAAACATTTCGAAATCCGGGAGTAAACACAACAAAAAGCCCTCATTTGTCCAATAATCCTGATAGCTGGGCTTTATATATGAGTATTCCATATAGATCCTCAGTCCAAGAAAAGCCTTCATCTCATCACTCGAGCTCTCACTGTCTGTTTCACTTGAACAGAGTCTGAATCAACCAAATTATTGATCACCTGTTGGACTGTCATAAGCCTAGACTTACTTTGCTTTCCTGTTGAAGTGCTTGGTTCATCAGCCGTTCGTTTCATTGTCAATTTTCCGAATTTGTTCACGTTAAACCCCACAAAATCAATTCAAACATGGGGGCAGCCATTTGCAATGACTAATCACGAGGATTGACCACGATTGGTTGGTTATTTTTAGATTCTGACGCATTTTATGACGTACTATCCAAAGTACCGAAAATTAGGTACAGCGGTTTAGCGCAGTTAAGGAATTTACCGAATTTTGGGTACAGCGGTCTGGTAGGGTTAAAAGAAAGCTGCATTTAAACAAAAAAGGGAAAATTCAAAATATGGATTTATCTGAGAAAGTTGTTACATGCATTCAGTGCAGACCAGTAGAAACATGTGAGAAACTGTTTCTTGCTTTAATAAACACATTTTCTTATGATTGGCAAACAAATTGTTTCATCTTAGATGAATGTTCTGTATAGTTGAAGTTTATGACAGATGAATACATTACAACTTGCATTTCCTTTGTCCTAAATTCTAGTAGTAATGGCAACAGAACTGTTTATTATGGTGACACTTATTTCATGTTCATTTTCTGCACAGTAAATTATTTTATAATTTTGTTATTGTAATTCTTGCGATGATCCTTCTCATTTCTCATAAGCCTTGTATAGTAAATCACTCTTTTTTTTCCCTTTTGATGTTTCACACTCTTCCATCTTGCAATAGCTTTCTAATAAAAATGTGATATATTGATGTCTTACAGTCACTAGATGATGGTCTGGTATCACTTATAGTACGTGATGGTCTTTAGCAGATTATGTAGGACCAAGTGATGAAGTTTAACAAAGAATGTTTGTTCGTGACAACGATCACGAGACAAGTATTTATCTACACTCAGGTAACGTACATATCAACAGAAAAGAAAGTAAATTAATTTGTAGTCAGGAATATGAACACCAGATGACGGATGCCCCTTGCCACAAGAGAAAGATCAGTTAATGTGCTAGAATGGTGAGACACCCCCAAAAAAAGTGTTCCAACTGGACTAGTCTTTTGTCATTCAACACTCGCAACTATGGAATATGGAATTAGTTTTAGGCATTTGGAAATTATTTCCTATGTGTTTCGCTTGTATTTGAAGATTCACTGATTGTTGAGAACGGAGAGATTAAGTTTCTGCAACAGATTTTTCTGAGGTAGATCTGTTTAGATTTTTTATTTAAATACAATAATTACGTTTATAGTCGAAGTGACAGACATAGCCATTACAGCAAACATCGGTAATCTGTTGTCGACGATTTTTGTTCATTTTGTTTTTAACCAAGGGACGCCTAAAGGTGTGCTGTTTTTTCAACACTAACAGCTTAATTTTTTTGTATCTCAGAAACTAACACATACACACCAAAAACAACACCAACACGTTCTTTATTCATTAATTTTTCTTCTCACAAACAAATCATATCAATAGAACATCAAATAAAAATGTTACAGGCTCTCAAAGTAGCAACCATAGTTAAATGACGTGACGTCCTGAAAAATGATGCAGCTGCAGGGGTATTGCGTCCATTTTGTATGTAGTGGTAAAGGTTAAACCCTCTCCAACAGTGAACTTTAGAGATGTGAAAATCGCACATCTCATTGTCTGAAATTTCCAGGCGAACGCACTATTTTCTGCTCATGGTGTCAATCACTTGCCGAGTCTGCGACATAGGCAAAGCATGATAATAATGCTATCCCAAAGAGAAATAGGAATAAAATGAAGCAATCTTGAAACAATCAAGTATTTTATCTATAAGGAAGATATATTATAGATACATAATGACTTGCCTTTCATCTCTTACAACAGGGAGTGGCATTATGGAAGAGGAGAACAGCAGCAAAAATAACACAAAATAATCCATTATAACAACTGCAGAAATACGGGAATGAAAAAGATACTAATGTGCTTGATGATAGTACCTGAATATCTTGCTTAGCTCTGTTGTTTTATTGTCTCAAATCTGAATTTGCAGCATAGAGTCACAATCTTTTATCAGAAATTCTAGAACCCGATAAACTTCAGTCTTTCTATTGATATCACCGTCATAGAGGATATTCAACTCTAACTCGAATATGATTGTCATCATAACACTGATGTAAATACTTCTTTAATTTTCTCAAGCAGGGTGTCATGTTCCTTAACTGCTTGTACAGGTGGTTAGTTTATGTTCCACCTACCTCTGATTGAAATTTTACTGAATGTTTTAAGAACTAGAAAATATACTCAAAGTTTGATTGTCTATCTTTATCCTCCTAACATAAACAGCGCAATGAAACTCATCAACGTGTCAAATGTTCTTTTCAGAACATAATCTCCGTCATGGCAGCCCTGCATGCATCTTAGTTGAGAGTGTGTTAGCCCGTGTTATACAAAGACATCCCCAAACTGTCCGTAAATGCCCTTTTTCCATCTACCTCTGTTCCTCCTTCTAGGAACCATGCCATCCATTATCACTCTACCAAGATCATTATGTCTCTTCACATTACCAAAATATCTCAGCTTTTTTCTTGCCATGTTGCCTAGGAGCCAATTTTCTGTAATTTGCAGGGATTGCAAAATGTCTATATTTGTCTTTTTATTCTGTGTATGATATTTTCAATGAACAATACATATTCATTAGTACATACAAGCTGTGCAATGCAATCCCCAAGCTCCCTGGCATATCAATATAAAACTAATTACAAAGTTTATTTCCATTTCTGGATGATCAGGGTGATTTATCAATCAATCAAAACCATTCAGCTTCCTGTGGAACACAAGTCACCTTGCCCTTGGCTATCTGTTTCAGCTCTGCCCACATCCTGCTTGTTTTCTTTATGTTTGACTTGAGTTCTACATGTTTGTTTTCGTTTGCTTCTATTTCTCTTGCCTTGGGGATTACAGAACAGAGACTGAAGAATGACAGTTGCTGTTTTGCTTCTATTTCTCTTGCCTTGGGGATTACAGAACAGAGACTGAGGAATGACAGTTGCTGACACTTACAGTCACAGTACAGTTCCCAGTCTTGACATTTATTTTATCCAGATAGAAAACAATTGATGCCATACAGAGGTTTTAAACATGTGCCCATTTAGTCAAGAGATTTTTAATGTGCTCAACACTGAACACGGGAGTTCGATCTCACTACCCAGAGCTCAGAGGAATTTTTACCAGAAGATCCACGTGGAAAAATATCAGTCTCCATCGTGATTTAAACCCGTGACCTCCAGCACCCGAGGCAGATAGGTTACCTTGAAAGTACTGAGCCCCCAATATTTCATTAAATAAAAGTATAATTGCTTATTCGTGAATTTCTCTAGTGGACACTGAAAGTGGTTACATATAATATTGTAAATATTTGTTCTACCTAAACTAATGCGGAAAAGAGAATAAATAACCCTTCATGTCTAACAAAGCAGAGATGTATAACAACAAAGCAGACATGTAAAACAACTCAATAAATAAATGGTGTCTTGTGAATAATAAAATCTAGTTATAATTCAAATAAAGAAATTCCATTATATGATGAAAGCCACTATATACGTGTGCTGTATTTTAAACCAGTCATTAAGATGCTAAATAAAGCACCAGATCTGACTATCATTAATTAATGCAGCATTTTCACAGATGCATATCTTGTACACAACCTGTCAAAAGAGCTCATCTGGGTTCAAGCATTTGATGACAAATGATCGTCTGAAACTAAATCAAACATTTGGACTGGCTGTTTTGTGGTTTGTTTTTTTTCCCTGGGCCCTAACTGGCATTCAAAGAATTGGGCCACTGCACCTTAATATGTGTATATATATCGTAAAAGACGCATAACTATGGTAGGTTTAGTTGTTTCATGTACAATCAAATTTCATAGTAACCACTTCTACATTAGCACATACATGATTTGATGCATGCTTCCTGTGAGGACAACTGCAGTTGTAGCACCATGCTCCAGCTGGAGTAAAAACAGGATAGATGGTGATGTATATTGTTTAGCTACAAGACAAAATAAAAGATGTGGACAAATATTTCATATTCATGGATGATTCAGTGCGTCAAAGACTCATTTTGCAAACTGGATCAAATACTCGGGATAACACTGGGAATTGTCAAACACTGTGTACATTGTAGGTGAAGAAACATTGTCCACACAGCTGTCATACATCCTTCTTGATGTACCATGATACTTCGGCCGTGTCATCTGTCGCTCACCATGCTGTGACCACCCACAGATGACTCGAGCTAAAAACATCATTCTTGATACGTCTGCATATCTCTCAGAGTATCTGGCAGTGATGCTGAAGTAGATACCTGGTGGTTTAAGATAAGATCACACATATCACCACAAAGAAACTGAGTTAGTCATTTACTGTAAATGATGTAAAACTGCATGTAGCAGGTTATTTCTTATTCATTCGCTATCGATATTAACTCTTTACAGTTCCATTTGATGCTGAAAGGCAACATGCAAACCATCAGCTAAAGTATGATGCAACCAAAATTGACATCTAACACATTTTACTCTGTTGCTTAGCTAAGATCTTTTGGGTTTGTAATGACTAACCATTTAGAGTTTTTTTTGGGTCGGCTACGTCAATGCGCAAAACACCAATTTCTGTACAGTTTAACTGAAATCGATATTCATTGCCTTCATTAAGTCTTATCATTTAGTTAGCATTTCAGGTTTGCAAATTACCTAGAGGATGAACAAAGATTCTGTGAATGCACAGGTTTTTCTTCTTCGTACGCTGTCAGACGTCAACCTTTATTTTTTCGAAAAAAGCAGCGGTCATCCTGCGGCTGTCGACACTGCCATAGAGCTTGTCTAGTGTTTCCACTGGTGATGGCCACATCTGCTTTCTCTGATCCTCATATGTCGGGCAGTTTTGCAGCAAATGTTCAGCGGTCATTTTACCGGTACCGCACGGAATGCACAGGTTTAATTTCATGTATAGTTATTTCCGTCAGATCCGTATTTACGAACATGGTGGATTTTAAAATTAGTATTTTACGCTGTGAAAGTTTGACTTGAAGATCCGAGAAATTATTTATTATTTGTTCAGATCAATGATCATACACCTGGATAACACATGGATATTCAATACAAATCTGATTCAGACTGGGTCACAGAATAAAGTGACTGCAGTAATGCTATTGATGGAATAATGCTGAAACACAAATACACATGGTGAGTAACAAGAAAAACAATTATGTGCTATTTCCCACTCCACATTTGAGATATTTAATGGTTCAAACTATCATATATTTTTATTATGGATACTTCATGTAATAGATAATTTAATTATGTTTCTTTAGAGACCTTAATCATAATCTTCTTCTTTAATTAAAAAAAAAGAAATGTGAAAGAGAATAAGTACGGCAAAGATGGTATTCATCAACATGCGACACATACTGGTTTCCAAACAGATAAACAATACAATGAAAATGAGAATTGTTAGGTGTTATGTATACTCGTCACTACATTATGGTGCAGAAACATGGACGCTGAATAACAAGTTGGAACAGAGCATTGAGCCTTTGAAATATGAGTATATAGAAGATTGGGTCACATTTCGTAGAAAGATAACACAAAAAGTGGAGGTATTGAAAAAGTTGGGGGAGAAAAAAGTGGGTGGATAACATCAGGAGATGGACTGGAAAAAGTCTAACAGATCACACTATTATGGCAAGAGATCAAGTACACTGTCGATCCATTGCAGCCGACCTTCGATGCAGAGAAGAGGCCGGCCCAAAAAGAGATGGGAGGACAACATAAAAGAATGGACCAGTCTCTGACCAGAAGAGTCACAGGCAGCGGCATCTGACAGAGAGGGATGGCGTGGAGTTGTGAGGATGTCTTCATGTGTGCCCCAATGACCTCGCCGGTTACGGGATGACCTGACCTGACCATACAGTGAAGAAGAGAGGAGAACATTTCTGAAATCCTATTGGATACAAGACAGATAAGACAAATTAAATACGTCTTTTCCGTCATTTGATTAATCACTGGGTAGTTTCTTTCTATGTAAACATAACCACAGAAAGAATACTTCTTCTTCATCTGCGTTTGTCCTGAAAAGAATGTTGTGGCGAAAAACATTACTGAAAGCATCAGCAAAATAAATTACAAAACATGGAGACGTGGCGCATATTTTAATATAGCATACAAATAAAAACCATTTCTTTCTTGGTTTGAAATAAATATTTAAAAAAACAGAACTAAATTGCAAACAAGAATCAAAAGATCTAGAGAAGAAAAGAAATAAACCACACAGAGGGAAGAAATAGAAGTGAGAAATACCTGGAGTAAATATGATGGATAGCACAAGATAGGTTCAACTGATTTATTCCCTTTCCTGTTGAAAGAGTTAGGAGTCAAGAAATAGAAGAATTTCAAGATAATAGTGAACAAATAAATAGTACATATAGTTTTAATGATCGGCAAGAACAAAATAAACTTTTGCTTTTGGACCTTTATCTGCCAGAACAATACAGAAAAATACAAATGTAAACAAGAAATATATAAATGATAAAAGAGCTGTGGAAACAATACTCTGCTATTTTTGCTATTCTAATTTCTAGTTTTTCTGTCAAGAAAATAATTTCTATAATGCTTAACTGTAGACTTTCTATCAATCTTCTATTCCACATTATCAACTATTATTATATTCCATACTTAATTCTGATTTCTCACTGATTCTTTCGGTTCAACCAAAGAAAGACAAAATACCTTTTCCCAAGACTGCTCCATTTGAAGTGGGTACTCTCATATCAAAGCCCTCTCCACATATATTCACAATATTTTCCGCCTTAGTCCCATGAAATAGAAATTTCTCTTTCATATCTGCTGCACCAATTTCCTCTTCCACATGCTTCCTTTTTCTGAAAACAATGTTAGAGGTTATAAACAAGTAGATTCTTGAGGTAAATGTCAAAATTGTACAAAGGTGCCATTGGCAGTGTCAACCTTTCCCACTTGAAGGCACACCTAATTGTGAAGATCCTTCCATGGTTGTTGTTGTTGAACGCTAACAAGGGTCAGTGGTCTTGAGGTAAGAATGTCCGCCATGAGTTTCACGCATCCTTTTGACTTTCATGACAGTAGCTATTAACTTGGAATTTTGTTACCTTTCAAAATTTTGCCAGACAGCGGATAACAGCCAACTCTCTTCAATTTTCAACTGCCAAGAGTTCTTTTATGTGCACAGTGTGTACACAAGACCTGCTTCCATTGTATGCTTGCTGTTTTGCTGCACGGCTCAAGGTGGTGGCACCACAACTCATCACCTGTTACTATGTGCAACAGAAATTTATCACCCTCTGCTTCATAACACTTGAAACTCCACCCTATGCGTTCTTCTTTATTTTGGTAGGTCAGCATCCGTGAAACCCACTGTGAACACACCTTCTGATATTTTAGTTTCTTCCTAACCACCATTTGAACTGTCCCAAGCGACAAAGCGAATTCCTCTGCTAGCGAACGTAAGCTCCAACGACGGACTTCCCATATTACTGCATTAATATTGCAGATTCTTCTGTCTCAACAATGGGCGCCTGACCTGGTCGTGGAAGATCTTTCGTTAACTTCCTTCCTGACACACCCGGGCCCAGTCCTTCACTGTTGTCTTCGACACACTTTTGTCACCATACACTGCTTGCATTCTGCGATGAATGTTGACTGGCCGACATCCTTCAGCTGTAAGGAACAGAATCACTGCTCGCTGACCAACCCTGGACGGATTCTGTATCACACCCACCATTTTCTCATCAGTCTGTAGCAGAACCTGTGAGTGTGGGGACAATGAACACATGTGCATTAGTATGTGCTTATTAAGTCAGATGTGACGTCATCATGCTCTTCGTGTGTATGGCACAGCATGGGTGGGTTTCATTTGAACACGCTTCATATCAGAATACAGAGAACTAAAATAGTGAAGCCATTAACACTTTATCCTTGACAGCAGTGTCTGCTTATGGGACTACCTTTACCTTTGATGTTTATTACAGATGTATGTGCAATCACTATAACACTATATGCATTTTGGTCTAAAATTTAAAAATTGTTTTTAAGCCACCAAGTTGGATTGTGCTTGCATGCACACAATCTATTTCTTCTATTATGAGATTACTCACAGCACCACTACATTTGACGTCATGAGCAAACTGATTATAACATCTACAACATGGACAGAAACGATGTCTCATCAGGACTTTTTGTTTACTTGACAAAAGAAAGCTATTATTTTATTGTACAATAAATTATCAACATAACTACATGAAACAAGCACAAAATGTCCAAACATAAAAATATTTCCTTACAAAACATATTTCTCCCAAAGTTTCCAATTTTGTATGCGAAATATTTGCACAACATTGGATTTTCCTGATGATGTCTTTGCAAAATAAGCAGCCACTGTAGACCCCTCACTGCTGTTTAGGGGTATGTTTACTTGAACAAAATTCTAGACAAAGGAAAAAAACAACCACAAATTAACTGGCAACTCACAAATGTTTATAATATTGCCAAGCTCTAAAGAAAGATAATTATATATACAATGACACCCTAGAGCTATGTAATCGGTGACTCATGTAAATTCAAAGTTACGTATTTCGCAAAAATGAATACAAATTTTGAGAACTATTAGGAAGCTTACTACTGTGCCGGAGCCACAAGCACTAGCCCATATGAATCTTCTTCTTCTTTCATTCGCCTGAAAATATTGTCTATATTTGCAATGTTGTCTCTTGAATAAACTTCACTGTTTTTTGTAGTTCACATACATGTCCATAAAGTTTCTCTTCCATTATTGTTTCTATGGGTCAGTGGTATTTTCTCTGTATATCATATTCGGGGCAGTTCTGAAGTATGTGCTCTGCCGCCTGGGGTGCCTGTCCGCATGTACAAATGGCTGATTTGAAAATTGAGCATATGAATAAATATGAGGGTTCTGTCCAAGTGTTCTCGACAGCCATTTTTAGTTTTTACGTTGTAGAATTCCATTATTATGGCTTTTGCGTCTTTACAGACGGCCAGTAAGCTGATCTGTTGCAGAGATGGCAGTGGCTGCATCTGCCCTGGAGGGACATTGTCTTTCGTGGCTGATTTTGCAGATTCTCGATTGACAGTGATGACAGCAGTGTAAACAGAAAAAGTTAGATTGAAGCGGTGTAGGCTCCGTTCTTTTGCGTCACTTGTCTTCAATCTTTGTCACCAGACCTAGCTCTGATGCCTCGATGCCTGTCCTCAGTCAGTCTCCATGTCGATCTATCCTCTGCGAACTCCTACCAGGTAATTGGATTGATCGTAAACCCGTTCATGGATCCTTTGTAAATGTTCTTGTATCTTAATTTAGGCCTTCCTTGTGAACTGGTACTCAATATGAGTTTACACAGGAGTAACTGCTTCGGAATACGAGTATTTGACATTAATTTGACGTGATCCAACCATTTTAGTCTTTTCTTACTCTGCAGTAGAGAAAAGGGAAGGAATATTGGCACGTTTCAGGATTTGAAAACTGTTTAACATCTTCTTGTGTCTTCAATATGTTGTCTATGTTTCCGCTGCTCCGTATAATAGTGTACCAAGCATGCGTGCTTGAAATATCATAATTTTTGTATTTAACGTCAGCTTTCTGTTTTTCCAAGCCCTTTCTTTCAGCCTGCCGAAAGTTGTTGCTGCTTATCCTATACGTATATTGATCTCTTCATCGAGTGATAGTGTTGCTGTCATTGTCCAAATATTTTAACACTTGAACTTCGTAGAGCGGATCTTCATTTAGCTTAATTGTTTTTACTGGTGCGGTTCCAACTTGTTTGACGACAACCGTTTTTTTTTCATGTTTACAGTGAGTGATAATCTGTCGCAGGCATCAGACAGACGATTGATTAATGATTGTAATGTGTCCCCGTAGTGCCCCACCAGGACTGTATCATCAGCAAACAATAACTCTCTGATGAGATTTTCCGTTTTTCTGAACTTAGCCCTGAGCCTTGCCAGATTGAACATCAAGCCATCAAACCTATTGTGGACAAAGACGTTGCCAATCTCTTGTTTGAAAGCACAGTGGAGCAGAGCTGCAAAGAAAATTCTGAATCGAGTAGGAGCAAGAAAGAAGGCCCGTTTTACTCCGCCTTTGACTACAAAACTGTCAGATGTATTTCCATCAAACTGGATGGTGGCCTCCATGTCCTCGTGGATGTTGATGGACAGTCAATAATTTCTAGAACCTTATATAGAGCTGGTCTACTCAGGCTGTCAAAAGCCTTTCCAAGATCAACGAGCGCAATGAACAGGGTCTTATTTTGCTCTCTGCATTTTTCCTGCAGTTGTCTTAGTGTAAAGATCTTGTCTGTGGTGGAACACCCCACTTTGAACCCACATTGAGACTCGGACTGTACGCGATCAGCAAGTTTCTGAAGTCTTTAGAATGATACATGTGAATGCTTTTCCTGTTATGCTCAGCAGGGATATTCCCTTATAGTCGTCACAGTCGCCTTTGTCTCTTTTGTTTTTGTAGAGTGTGACTTTCCTTGCATTTCGCATGTCTGGAGCATTTAGTTAACAGCCTGTAAAGGATCGGGAAAAGAACCTCTTTGTTTTCCTTGATAACTTCTGAAGTTATGCTGTCATTTCTCGGAGCTTTACCATTTGCCAAGAAATCAATTTCTAAGGACAGCTCTTTTTCTGTAGGCAAGACATTGTTCAGACACTACTGGGTATTTTACATCAAGGCTGCATGGGATGAAGTCAAGCAACGACAATGAATGCTGTGTGGAAATTACTCTGCCCAAAAGTAGTCACTAGCTGTAAGGGTTTCATGAAAGGAAAGCAGACAATTATTGAGATGGGCGCTGAGCTAGCACATCAATTGCAGTAATCAACGAAGATGTGTACGCAGTTGACACAACAATTAGAACTGGAAGTAGATAACGGTGACATTAACGAGCTTCTTGTCAGTCACAATGAAGAGCTCAACTAATGATGACCTTATTTAGTTGGAATCATTCCAATATTCGGAAGAAAATAAGCCATCTGAACCACAAACCCAAGACATCAAGAAATTTACAACAAAAGGCAAAGCCAAGATTTTTAACTTGACAGATACGGTTTAGCAAAACTAGAATCAGTGGATTCTAACAGAGCTATTTTGATATGTCTAGTTACAAGGCCATCTACAATGACAATAAGTGTATGACTAAACAATCTACTCTAGACATGTTTGTGAGATCTCACTCACAACAAAGTCAAGATGACAACTCAGATGATCTCAGACTTTAACATCACGAGAAGACGGGTAAAGTTGCAGCAGAACAGCATTCCTCTCCCCGCCCCCATCCCCTTCAAGCGCTGGCCATTCCCCTCTACAGAGCCAAATCAGCCACATGCACTGCTGATGTAAACACAGGAAGTGACAAATATGTTTTGTCACAAGATATTTTTTTATGTGAACAGTGAATATTTCAGTGTGTGGTTTAATTCCCTCTATATATTTACATAATTTTATAATTTATAAATACTGCCACATGATGTCTCTATTTTTACCAGAAAGAAAAAAAAAATTTTCTTCTGTTGTATTGTGTTGTAGTGCAGTTTCATATGAAGTTACACTTAAGTAATCTACAAATTCAAGTAATCTACAAATTCTACTTACACAAAAAGGGGAAATTACGTAACGGACCCAAAAAAAGTAATATTATTTTAGATCCATATCGGACTAGTCTCAGCTTGATAGAGAAATAGAAGTATAATGTCAGAGAGCCTCTACTGTGACTTATCAATTGTTGCCACTTCTTAATCTTTCACACAAAACCGATGCACAAAGGCGTCGGAACCGATTTACATCCATTTCCAATGGCGTATTTCAGCGCCAGCTCCAGGGTCGTCGGTTTTTCGTATATAAACTACTGAGTTAATGCCATAGAAACGGTTAAACACACTACTTTCATTGTAGAGAGTTCTGACTTCTATTCTTAGATAGTTAAATAAAAACAATGGAGATTTTGAAATTTGTTTTAGACTTTTGGAAAGGATTTATTGTTTTTCACTTGGATTTGAAGATTCCCTCATTATTGAGAATGAGGAAGTTACGTTTCTGCAACTGATTTTTCTGAGGTGGATCTATTTAGTTTGTTTATGTAGATACAATAATTGTGTTTATAATCGAAAGTGACGGATATCGCCATTACTGTAAACATCGATAAGCCATTTTGTTAATTTTTTGTGAATTTAATTTCTGTTTCAACCAAGGGATGCTGAATATGTCATGCTGTTTTTCAACATTATCCCCTACATCTTCTTGTACCTCAGAAACTAACACACACACAATAACACCTACAAGTTCTTTATTAATATTTTTTTTTTTTTTTTTTTTTTTTGCGTTTGCCTTATTTCTCTAATCCCCAAGGCGGTGTGCATTGCACTGCGTTTTTATTTTGCGCCTGTCGGCCCAGTGCATCCGACTTCAGCATGCATTTTATGTAAGGGTCTGCTTCCTCCTGCATTTTCTAAGGGTTTGCTTCCCCGGGGTAACGGCCGGTGCTGAGATGGGGATCGAACCCAGCACCTTATGGTTGTGAGCCATGTCACATAACCACTAGGCCACGCCGTCCCCTCCTTTATTAATATGCCTATACACACAAACAAACAACAACAAAAAACATGTTATAGTCTCTCAAAGTCAGCAACCATGATGTGACTTGACGTGCTGAAAAATAATTTAGCTACCGGACATATAACGTAATTTTGAGTGTGATGTTGTAAAGGTTAAAAAGCCATGCTTCTCCTGTTTACTTTATTAAATGGTGTTATACTCGTGTTCCAGTTCTGTGGAAGCTTGGAAATGTCTTTAAGACAATCAGTGCCAACAAAACTTAGTAAGAAACAGCCGTCATGTTCTTCACAGCGTGTCCATGCAGCCTTACAGTAGCGGCAGCAGCTCTGAAACAAACAGGTAAAATGTATATTGAGAGTTAAGGTGAGTGTGTAAATGGGCACTGTGAGAGAGAAGAGGATACTGACAGAGGGAAGTGAATACTGACAGAGAGAAATAAATATTTACAGAAAGAAGAGGATACTGACAGAGAGAAGCGAATATTTACAGAGAGAAGAGGATACTGACAGAGAGAAAAAAATACTGACAGAGAGAAGAGGATACTGACAGAGATAAGAGAATACTGACATGGAGAAGAAAATACTGACAGAGAGAAGAGTATAGTGACAGAAGAGGATACTGACAGAGAGAAGAGGATAGTGACAGAGAGGACGATACTGACAGAGATAAGAGGATATTGACAGAGAGGAGGATACTGACATAGAGAACACAATACTGACAGAGAGAAGAGAATACTGACAGAGAGAAACAAATACTGACAGAGAGAAGAGGATACTGACAGAGATAAGAGAATACTGACTTGGAGAAGAAAATACTGACAGAGAGAAGAGCATAGTGACAGAGAAGAGAATACTGACAGAGAGAAGAGGATACTGACAGAGAGAAGAAAACACTGACAGAGAGAAGAGGATAGTGACAGAGAGGAGGATACTGACAGAGATATGAGGATATTGACAGAGAGGAAGATACTGACATAGAGAAGAGAATACTGACAGAGAGAAGAGAATACTGACAGAGAGAACAGAATACTGACAGAAAGAAGAGAATACCGACAGAGAGAACAGAATACTAGCTACCTTTGGCCAGTGGCAAGACATTGAGACGAAGATAGCAAAGGTTGCAGATTTTTCCTTAGAGTTTAGTCCTGAAGCCTTTCTCGTAAACAGGTAATCACACTTGGCAGCAAAGAGGTGGGCGGAGGGGGGAACATTTATGTTATGTGTCTTGCCTTTCCTGTAACTGGTAGAGACATCATGTGTTGGGCATCTTCCCTGGGTGATGTGTTCTAGTTCATTATAGTCACGTGTCTAAATTTCAGTCACACCAAAACCAACGCTGTCTGCAGGCTACGGCTAAAGGCTCCAATCTCGCAAAGTTCAGCCGTGTGCACTTAACTTAACTTAACATCTTTATACTGGTTTAGAAGACCCTGCAGAGTCTGTATACAACCAGTTACATTTACATCCCCTTGCTCTAAAATCTATGCGCATCCAGTTTATTCTTAAATGCATTAACTGTCCCTGCCTCCACTACCTCCCCTGGCAATGCATTCCAAGCAGACACCACTCTCTGACTAAAAAAATATTTTCTAATATCTAATCTGGACCTCTCTTTAGTCAGCTTGTAGCTATGCCCTCGTGTTATTGTAGGTGGCTGTATTTTAAAAAACTTGTTATAGTCTAATTTATCGATTCCTCTGATCATCTTATAAACCTGTATTAAGTCACCACGAATTCTTCTCTCTTCGAGACACTGTAGGCCGGTTTTTCTGAGTCGTTCCTCATAACTGTAATTCTGGAATCCCACTATCATCTTTGTCGCTCTTTTTTGTATTCTTTCTAGCATGTTTATGTCCCCTCTATGATAAGGACTCCACACCTGTAAACAGTACTCCAATCTAGGTCTAACTAAAGCTTTATACAGTTTGACGATCACTTCCTTGCTCCTATGTTTAATATTTCTTTTTATCATACCTAACATTGCATTTGCCTTTTTCACTGCTACCTTAACTTGCTCACTCACCTTTCCTGTATGATCTATTATAACCCCTAGGTCCCTTTCCTTATCTATCTTTCTAATATTGTTTTCTCCCATTCTGTAATTATGTTCCATATTGGATCTACCCATGTGGATGACTGTACATGACTTGACCATGAAAATACGATACACGTTTAACCGTCGCACTAATTCATATAGCCAATGTCCAGGCCAGGATAACTGGAAGGAAGAGAACATACAAAATGAACGAATTCACGTCCAAATGGAAAACAACGACACGTTTCCGTGAACTGAAGTGTAAGTCGACTAGTGTGAATTCCAGGCAAATCCATGGCCTAGAGGCATCTGCAATTAACTAAAACACCAGAGAAATGTTAGACCTGCAGCTGGTATGGCGCCATTTTTGCTGCACACACACACACACATGAATATATAAACTATCATGTTCCTATTATCCTGTCAGTCACCATTGACACAGTGTTACTGCAATACGTTTACCACATTCTTAATGAATTCAGAAAGAGTAAAAATGAAAGACGTTTGCTGTTTTGTTTGTTTTGGAATTAAAGGGCATTGCTACAAAGAGAAAGCCACAGGTCTGAGATGAAACACAAGTCTTTAAGAAAAGGAATGTCATTTTATATAATATACAATATATCTGATATACAACTAAACTAAAAAAATGAATATACACGGCTTAGATAAGGAAACAAAGTATTACACTTTGTAAGTGAGAAATCCAGAAACTAAGACAGATGCATAGAAGATGAGAGAAAGAAATACACTGTGTGAGATCAATACAATCAAGAGAAAGTTACGACATGTATTCGCTTGAGTGGAAACAGAGTGAAGAAGAACAGGACCACAGTAACCTTCCAAGCACGTTGTAAAAGGTAGCATGAAATGGTTCAGCATGAGGGTATCAATACTTCCAAGTAAAAAAATGCCTGAATACCATGTTTCCTGTAGTGGTTCTCTATGCTTTGTTTGGAACAAAAGGATGAATGAATCAAGGATATTTATTTGAGTAGCATCACAATACACTTATGAATGTAAATAAGATAATGGCTGATAAGCATGATCTACCAGCAAATTAAAACACAACATAGTTTTATTTTAAAACTAAGTAACTAAATAAAACACAAAGAGTTTACTACCCAAACACATTCTCTCTTTCTTCTATCTCACCATACACAATTACATCAGAAATACATACACTGTTGCAAGTGGTACAAACATAGTGTAGCTGGCTTTCCTCCAGCAGACCAGGACAAGAACAACGAGGGCAGCTGGTGTAAAAATGAAAAGATGTTGCAATAAGTCAGTTTATGATTAAACTTGACAAATACAATTACATATCTTTTTATGTGTAGTTTTATGGCTAAAATTATGCTAACATATAACCACTTTACATAAGAGAAAAGGCAACATTTTAAACAGTAGAAATATAGACTCAAAACTATTCCAACAGAAAGCTGGTTGACAAATAGACATGCAAAAAAAGACAAAAATCTCTCATTTTCATAGCAAAAGTACTGAATGTCAAGCACCATCTACCAAAAGAGATAGAGGAACTAAATAAAATGTTAAACTGTGCACCAAATACAGTATTCAGACAGCCCCAAATAAACACCATTCTCATGAACTAGCCAATGAATAAGTCGAATGAATCCAACACATTAGAGCTCTGCATACTTAAAACCATCCAGGTTAGACTGCAAGAGCTCGGTATGAGAACATGTCTCAAGTCAATCACAAAGACAGCATTAACAATTTGAACTGACGGGACCAAGTACAATTTTAAGATTGAGAACAAGACATGTGACCCTGGACAAACACCTACATAGAGTGGCCGCAGATCATACTGTAAGCACTGCGATGGGTCACGATCTTCTTGATTGCCCATCACTGTTTCAATTGCGGAAGCAATTACTACCACCAACAGCCTGTATGGAGACATTAAACAAAAAAAGAGAAATTGTACATTCCACTACCTGGCGCAGGGAAATGAAGAGTGAATTTTGTTATCCCGAAGATAGTCAAATTCAAGTGGCTAAAGTTAGCAAAAAGGGATGCAACACAAAAAGCGTGAATATAAATATATACACATCTCATTTCCATACTTAGTCATCCTATGTCAAGTTACAGTTGTACTCCTGATAGACCGGTCTGTGTGCCTCATGAACAAGATTAAAGTAACACTAGATTCAGCGCCAGAACTCTTCCCCCGGGTAGCAGTAGAGGCAGACGCCGCACAGTATGGCCTCCAGCAGATAGCAACATCCACCTCTGATCTGGACGAGGCCTGGAACCACGTCACAGCAACCAATGCAATGGGCCTCAGATACCTAAGTAAACTTATTATTATTATAGATTCAGAAAGGTTTTCTAGGAAATGTCCTTAGTTTTGGATAAAGAACTGGAACAAACAGGTTTGGTTTCCAAAAGATAAGTTCAAGTGGAGCAAACTGACCACACGTTTCTGCTCCCAATTAAATCTTTTAAATATAAGGCTAAGAGAGAAACAAAAGCAAAGTGGAGTCAGGTAAAAGTAGTCTAATAGCAGACACTGCTATCAGGGATGAAGTGTTAGAGACTATATTGTACTAGGCCACAGCTTAGTTTTATGAGGTGAGATGACCTGTTTCCTTCCTCACTGACTGTCCTTCCATAACAGCAAGCCAGATATTCAATAACATCTGGGTTGACTGGAGCATGCCGGTAATGGAGGCTGAACCCTTACCTTTACCCTGAAAATCAAGTATTCTACCATTATGTTTATCAGACGTGGAATAGTTGTAAGCTACAATATAGAGTGCTGAGTGATTGCAATTTTATTAATATAAAGTTTTTCTGCACAGATTCTTAATACTAGGAGGAAATCAAAACAATAATTGATGAGAAATTTTGTTCTGTGACTTCCCTAGTTGTTTTTTCATTAACCCTTGCAGTCTGAACTGATCCCCTGCATTACACTACTTGCAGTTCAAAATTACCCCCTGAATTCAAATCTTGGATGGTTCTGCGTAACAACCAATTCCAATTATTTAGTAAAGCTTGATTTATAAATCAATTCCATGGCCGATTAATGAAGAGTATTTGAAAATCAATAATCACATTTGGTGTGAAATTTTAAGCTTTGGATTTCTAAGCAACTGTATCTATGCTACGGGAGCAGAAAGATAGATCAGGATAGGGAGGGCTGAAAATGCTGTAAAGTGAGTGAGCTGACAGCAGCCAGTGACTCATAGCTAGTGTAGTCTGGCTAAGAGAATAGGGATCACAGTGGGAAGGTAAACCAAAAATGCCAGCTGAAACTGAATGTGTCAGGTATAAAGGTGCAAATATCACTGTAAACTAGTCCACAACATGCTTTTCAGAGCAAACGTCAAAGAAGAAAGTAATGCCAGCAAGTCTTGTTCAGGAACTTCTATGGCTGGTGAAAGAAAGAACTAGACCTTAAAATACACAGTGAGTTGAACTGAGATAGTAATCAGAACACATGGAAAAATTGCAAAGAGTGATTTTTGAAGTTGTGAATATCTATACCCCACTGGGAGGTAAAAGCAAGTAAGAAGTAAGATTTGTCTATGTGAGACAAATAAGATATAAAGTACTTAACATCTAACAGATTGTGTAGCAACATATATTAACAATAACAAAAACATGTGCTAGAATTTTCTTATAAATAGTACACTCACATGACCAGTCCTTGCATTTTCTTTATAGCTTTGGCAGAAGCCTTCTGCTCCTTCAGGCGAAGGTTATCACTCAAAAAATCCACAATTAAAGAAGGTAGCACAGAAGATAAGGAATCTGTTGATATTGTGACATAAGTATTGGTAGTGGCAAAGTATAATGAATTGCAATAGTGAACTGCTACACTGAGTATGATCAATATAAATTATTTGAAACAATTGCAGATATATGCCTACAGAGATGAATCAGCAACAGATGCTGTCAGGAATGGAGGTGTTAGTCTTAGTCAACCTGTACTTCTACAGGGGCAGATGCCTGTGTCCAGGTACCAGCTCTGGTGTGAGCTCAATATAGTCGGGAGAAAAGAGTTCCTGATTAGTAGGCTAGACTTGAGCAGCTTATTACTCTGCTGTGTTATGACAAATGTCGCAGAGGGTGGTTAACCAATGTACAAGTCCATCTTAAAATAACTCAAATACTAGAGCAAAGAAGATCTGCAGCCTGTTAGATGCCATCTATGTTGCTCTTAACAAACCACCCAACTATGGCCAGTATTATGCCTTGTCACACTGTTAGTCACCTCTTACGACATGCACTCTGTGGGCAGTGATGCTATTCTTGCCCTTGTCATACACAAAGACCCCCAGAGTGCCACTCGGGTGTCAGTATCTGTCTCATATTCTGAAAACTATTTTAAAGTAAGGCGTATTCCTATTTCTAAATTCTGTTCCTTCTATATAGATGAGGTTCAAGTATTTGAACAAGCTGTAAGTGTGATTAATAACAACAATTCTGACTGCTACCACAATGGCAACACAATTAAATTGAAGTTCCTTTTCTTCATTTGTCTCCCTTTGTTACTGAAGTCGTGCTCTTACGACATGAAAGTCAGTCATTGTAGGAAATTGTTTTTAATCGGCGACACCCATTGGATATTTCAATTGATTAGCTATTTATTTAAAATTTGTATCTGTGGGAAAAGACAAAATTTAACAAAGAAATCAAATTGAAGATCCTCATTACATGTGTATTCTCGGTGGCAATATACGGATGTGTGACATGGACCACCACACAAATATTAAGAAAGAAGGTCAGGGCTTTCAAGACAAAATTCTACAGAAAAATTCTCAAAATATCTTGGGTAATAAAAATAACAAATAAAACCATCCTGCAAGATATGAGTGTCCAAGAGAACTGGCTTATAAACCCTGTTATGTCTCGGAAACTGAGGTTTTTCGGCTACATCAAGCGTCATGACAGACTGGGAAAAGCAGTTCTGGAGGGCATTGTTACAGGAAGACGAGACAGAGTCCGATCAAGACGTAGATGGATACAAGATATCAAGGACACCCTAATTATGATCACGGAGCAGGCGGGTAGACTGACTGCTGATCGAGATTCCTATCGAATGGCTGTGATGAAAGCAACGTTCTGCCAAGGACATGCTACATGAGAATGAAAGAAGCTCAGTTGCCCGAAGTAACATATTCTACAGTAAAAACAAGTTAAGATCTCAGCAAGTGGTAAATAGGTTTATTTTGATATATTAAAAAGTGTGTGTACTATTGTTTTCTACAAATTTCTAATGTTGCTGAGACACAACACATTTACAGTACATTTAATGACAATATTAGCTACCAATCCTCTCTATAAGTATATCTGCATTATTAGGCATGGTGACACATTTCAACAAATTTATTAAATAAATTGAATAATCACTATACAGAATGTATATGGCAAATTGCTCGAGAAGATAGTGGCCAAGAAAATAATGGCCTACCTTGAACGGGAGCTCATCCTACCCAATACGCTGGGCAGCTATAGAACAGCGAGGGCTTTCAGTCAAAGCAAGAAACAGTCGCAATGGCACTCGACCTGGAAGACGCATACAACCGTGTCGAATTTGGGACTTTAATTACATGTCTGAAGCAGTGTGGTTTAAACCCGTGGCTGGTTAGTTAGATATCAGCTGCCCTGATGAAAAGAAGAGTTACACTACGCATGGGATGGTGGACATCAGAACCGAGGCGAATATGTCCAGGACTGCCTCAAGTGTCTCCGCTCTCACCAGTGCTGTTCAACATCTAAACAGTAAAAGTGGCCAATATTCAACCCACATGGACATGAACGTTGACATCCTAACGTACAGGACTGGCTCAGACAGGCAAGAGCTGATCAAAGACATCCAGGAAACCTTGCAAGCAATCTCATAGTGGCGAGGCGACTCAATCTCCAAGATCAATCCGAACAAGGCCTGCATGATGTGGTGCTCTTTGAATAATTCCATAGTAAAGGCTGAATGCCCAGGCTTTACTTTTGATGGTTGCACCATTGACAGGTTGACATACCTCGGAGTGATGGAACAATGAGGCTAATACACTGATCAGATAATGTTAGCCAGAGTTAGCCTCTTCGATGGTCATCCTGGAAACGGGCTGTTATCGAGGACAATAGTCTGGCTAACAAGGTGAGGTTTGACGTGATCCCCGTAGTAGTAAGTGACACGCAGATGAAGCCAAGTATAGCACAACCGCCTGGAGGACTCTGGTCCACCTTCATCAGCACGCTCAGGATGTGAGGAAAGCTACTGCAACCTGCAACTTAATTTCCTTTTTAGGGCGCACAAAAGAGTAATCCTACTCATTCAACAACAACAGCGTGCCAGTGTTCAAAATCACGGGCAGACAGAAAAAAATCTGGGCGTGGTTTGTTCCTAGTACGACCGCTCCCCCAGTTGAGCTGTGAATATGTACCTGGCATTTGAGTTAGGGAAATTATAAACATCAAGGAAGGGAACTAGCCACCCTACCTCATATAGGCTGCGTCTTAGTACATGATGAGTTAACTTCATCCCCGATGGCAGTTGTTGTCAAGGGACTGACCTTTACCTTTACCAAGACACATGGCATGAAAGTAATTACCTATACTTGTTTACACCCCGTTTTTTTTTACATCTTTTGAAGTATGGAGCCACTGCTACAGCTGGCTCCTTACAGGAAGCCTCCGTCAAAGCACATGTGTGTTCATGCAGTAGCGATTTGTTTTACACAATAAAGTTGTTAGCCACATGGTGAACACTGTTTATCTGCCTTGACATGCTGGGAAACCTGTAGAAGTCCTTTGTTCACATGATACACACTGATGTTATACTTACACACAAAATTAAAATCTGAATTACTGTTTACTATTTGAAAGAATCTGTGAAAAAACAACTTAGACTTACCCAGAGGAATAACAGCTTTGCAAGACTTTTCTGGGCATGACATATACATCTGGCCAAGGAAAAAAAATGTATGTAATTACTCCCATTCAAGATTTGCAATGAGATCAGAAAGACTCCTAATTATGGCAGTTTGGGGCTCCTGTCAGGTTTATCTCAACAGACTCTTATAGCCTACCCAATGTGCAATCCTATAAAATGTGTAAGTAAAGATCCCCCGTCACACACACCATGCAGCACATAGGAAATATGGTGTTAGGCCCATATCATTTTGTAACCAACAGCACATAGTGGATAATGTGGTAAGCATCACATTAGCTGTCTGTACTTCCCAGATTGTCTGGCACTGAATTTCTGTGGTTGGGACAACCACAGGAGCCGATTTGTGATCAGGAAAAAAATCATGAACAAACTGCGCTACCATGCCCCCCCCCCCCCCCCCCCCCCCCCTGAATGTGTGTATATCAGCATATTTATATATATTGATGGAAGTAAAACGTAATCGAGGTCAAGTAAAACAATATTTATCAGGATTCCACTGTAGGTCCCCGTTCCAGCTTCCAGAAACAGGTTGCATCACAGCAGACTGATCAATGACGCGGAAATCGACACTGTAATCTCCTAGTGGTGAGCTTAATGAGGAGCCCCTCATTGCACTACAGCCTGGAGGGTCCCAAATCCACCTTCTTATGCATGCTTCAAGATGTAAGAAGAGCCACCGTCATCCGCTACCAAAGAAACATCGTCAACTCAGCACGAGAAGCTTCAAACAACATAAATATTGATGCTCTGGAAGGAGATAATAGGATCACTTTAACCATCCAAGCATGTCATAAAATGTGACTAAAGAGGTTGGTGCATAGAGTTAGCAATCTCTGATAGAATACACAAAAGTGCTTTGATACAGGTTTCCTGCTAGGAGGCAAGCAGCAATGGTCACCATATTTCACATGGACCAAGAACGTGACAAGACCCAGGATTGGTCTTTGCGAATGAGATATGTCCTTGTCAATTAATTCAATCTAAATGGCCCCAACAATTGGTAACAGATGAAGTGAGATCCTCATTATCATCGTCATTCAATCCTGGAACTGGTTTGCATGCTCAGGATTCTGTCTCAGCATATGTCTTCAACTTAACTTAAAAGATACCAAAAATGTTTTCTCTGACCTACTTTTTCTTCTTCTTCTGCATTTGTTCTCAATCTCCCGCTACCAAGCCGTGAACAGGGCTTTGCAAGCAGCAGGATATAGTCTGGAGAACGGAATGCGTTGTGTCGCTAGTTTACAGCTTGACTATGATATTTGCACTTTTCAGTCTGGCACATCCTTCTTCGACAGCATCTCTGACCTACTAATTTTCATACTCAACTTGCAACAATAATCCTGTTTTATCCAGAAATGTTCACAGACACAAGTCGATCTAAACATATACAGGTAACGGCTCACTGAGCACAAAAAAAACTCACATTACAGTCACAAGGCCTTCAACAGAAACAAAGAAGAAAAAAGAACTAACAAACAACAACAAAAAACAAGACATGTTATATAACAATATAATATAGATTGTATTGTTGTCATGTATCATGTAGAGAGCCGCGTAGCGCAGTGGTTAGCGAGTTGGCTTCACATCTGAGTGGTCCTGGTTTCATTCCTCAGTCTAGGCGGAAATGTTTTTTCAGACCACAATGGCTCCCGGGTCGACCCAGCCTTAAATGGGTACCGGTTCAGTCCAGGAAGTAAAAGCGGCGAGGGAGAGAAGATGGCTACCACCCTCACATAGCCGAGCCTTTGAAATATAAGATCTCTAACATCTCACACCCCTACGGTAGTAATGCTATGGGTTACTACTTTACATTTATCATGTATTTGTTTTTATAATTCATTTAGCTTTATACTTAACCTTCACATTAAAACTCCCTGAGTGATTTAATTCACTTCAGCTGATTGATAACATCAACATTCAAAGTCACTCACGTTTATAAATTACTTTAACAAGTTGATAAATTTCATTTAAAGTCATTCATGATTTAATTAACTTTAACCTTTTGAACCTGTGACACTCATGTGTGCCCCATTCCCAAGATTCAGTATGATGGGCAGACCATTATTCTAAGGTGTATTTCGGGCGGTAATGCTTGGATTTTGGTCATAATATCATGACCCCTACACGGAACATACATTTCTTGATATAATAAATATGGGGACATCCATGAGATAGGAAATTTTGTAAATAAATTTTGTGATTTTCTTGATGGAAAGTAGTTTTGAAAATTTGGGAAATGGCCGATCAAAAAGTCTAGCGACAAAACAAGCCATTTTAAATTCGTTAAAAGTGTAATATTGAGTACTTATTCTTGTCTTGACCCTTTTTCACTCCAGGCGGAGTATAAGGCCACTAAAGCGTTTTTTAGGAAGACAACACGTGATGATTTCTGTAGCAATTTAATTTACATGATTGAGGTCATTAACACCATGCAAACTCTCTTCAGTCGCATTTTATGACATACATGGTGATGAAGTAGTTTTATTCTTTCCTCCCCAGAAAAGGGTTCTCGTGGTACACTTGAGGAATATTTAGGACAGCCAGCGTATTAATGCTATATATATATATACCTTTTCCGATGCCATTAATAGACGAATTTCATCTTCCAAACAGTTCTGGCAGATAGCATGTGAGTTTCTACATTTAATAGTCTTGGAGCCTGAGCTGGAGGTGTCACAAATCTTGCACTGCAGTATAGCACCATCTAAAGGGAGGAAGAGACTATGTGTGTTCATTTTTGTATAATTGACAACAGAGATGTAATTGCTTACTGGTACTGCACATTGCTGCTGTTCTCTCATGTGCCCTTACCTGCTAGATAAGAGGTTTGTGATGTCAGATACTGGTAGTAACTCTGGTAAAGCAGCTGTCATGTCCGTTTCAGAGCACCTCACCCACATATGGTACAAATCTGATATCCAGCTCTCACCTGTAGCTTCTTTGACTGTGAGCATACGCATTGGCTAACACACACACACTCCTCTTGTCCCCCCCCCCCTCCCACGACTTTGACAGGTCAGCTAAACCAGGCAATGATAATCAAAGGGTTATTGACCCTCAGTGAATCTGGGTCTTTCTATCCACACATAGAATACATGAAGAAAATCAACTTGCTGGTTCAAAAGGCAGGATGATGAATTTCAGCCTCGATATGTGGAGCGTAAGGAGGGCGGTGAGGCACATGGTAAGCCCTGGTCATCCACTGTACCTGACTTTATCTCCAGTTGTCTCAACTTGTCCTGACACTTGATGAGAGAGTGAGGTAGGAGAAATGCACAACTCTTCCTCACTTTAAATATTCTCTGTCCCCAATGTCCAAGATCATTCCAGGCCCACATCGGGCTATTAGTTGACATTTAACACATCGGCTGTCCGAACATATTTCAAATGGATGAAAAGAGTGGTCTTCATCACCCATGATGTATTAACAGCAACATCTGGCAGACTAACAAATTGATTTCAAAATCCTAGAACAATCTGTGGATTGCTAATTCATTGATTACTCATCAAATTAGCCAGGAATGGAAAAGGTAAATAACTGAATTGTTCTACTATGCGTGTTACTAAAGGTTACTAAGTAGGGTTGTGTATGGGGATTGCAAATCTGTCATGTAATACGATTTTGCTAAAGAAACTACTATACAAATGTTCAAGCACAGGCTTCCTACCAAGAGGTCGACAGCAGAGGCAGCCTTTCGCTCCCATGAGAGTAAAAAAGGTAAGGATGATTATAATAATACTCACATTAACAATCGGTCATGTGTGGTGATGAACTGATAGATGAGCAAAGAATAGTAATGCTGTAAACCTACCAAGCATGTCAGAGGTCTTAGGACTAAGGAGGGTTAAGCATTGGAACTATAAGCAACAAAAAAGTTCAGAAAATATGGACAAGTCAACTAAAAGAAGAACTCAACCATGCAAGACAGAAGAAAGTCGTGTACTTGCCTGTTTTCGTCTATTATATCTATTGGAGGAATCTGGGAAGACGTAGACGGAGCTGGAATGGATGGCACATGGCACAAGGATTTGGCGTGTATTTGATAAAGATGTGTGCTCCACAGGAAAATGAAAGGTTTTGACAGATTGATAGAACCTGCTAGGAATGTTATAAGAAATGACTAAGGAAGGTTGGGCATGAGGCTGACTACCCTATCCTGTGGGAATTATCAGACACAAAAAGAAGTGACCTCTACATCACATGGTAGAAGAAGAGAAACTGAAAACAAGCTCATTAAACTATTCTCATAAATCATTGTACTTTTAGTATTTTTTTTATCAGATACTATTTTTTTGGCATCAAATGCAATAGACTCTTCTGAAGTATCATTATACAAATCACCAATTTTCAATTGATTTTTCCTATGTAACAGTACAAAAATGTTTATTCAAATTGAGTCTACGTTGGATTTTCTACACTGAAGAAAGAAAATACAACTAAAAGAGATAGACACGCACTGACCAAAATGATATATTATTGCTAGACAGAAAGATTCAGATAAGGTGAAAACAGGTAGTCAAATGAAAACAGTGACAAGTAAATGACAGAACTAGTGCATCAAGAAAGTTACAGAAGTAACACAAAAAGTAATGAAGATAGCTGGTAATCACTCCTACAAATAAAATTTCACACATAATATACAGCATTGGATTCCCTACCGCATTCCTGAACAACGTTCTTTGTCTGTAAAGGTGACCCAGCAAATGAACCACCAACTGCATCCATTTCCATTTGAGATTCTGTTACGGGACCTTTAGGACTTGCTGTAAAACTAGACTCAACCTGAATGAATAAAAAATTGTATGTGTTATACACTCACCAGATGATGGTCCATACACAAATGGAAACTTAAGTAAAAGAATTTATCTTATCAATAAATTAAAATACTGATACATGTTTGCTAGTGAAATACTCAGTAAAAAACCTATTGCTAACTTATGCGAAGAATATTCTTCTTTGAACTGTTCTGTTTTTTCAATGTTGCGCTCAAGTTTCGTTATTAAATAATAATTGTTCAACATTTTGACATGATGAGATTTTCTGCTATACACACACTTTTTCTTCATTGGCTGTAAGTGAAATTTTTCTCTCAGCTTTCACGGTCGACCCACTTGACCTAACATCTTTGATCCTTCCAAGTTTAATTGTTTACCTTATTCTTTTCATATATTTTCATAAATTGCTTTTTTAATTTTTATTTTAAGATTGATTTTATTATTCAATTATTTTTCAATTTATAGATGAGTCCAACTTATTTCACGTCTCTATACCAATATTTATATTGTTCACCAGCAAGTTTCTAAAAAAGGTGACCACGCAACCCAATTTACTTTAAATCCCAGGCAGCTGTGTTCATTGTTTACATTCTTCTTCTTCAGCGTTCAGGTTTTGTGATCATGCTAAGCCTTCAATCCTATCACCAGGATGAAGTCCACAGTCTTTTTCAGGTCTGAGCGGTGGCCTGATAGCTTTTTACTCAGTTCTGCTCCCTCTGGTCCAGTCCGACATCTTCATTCTTCATGGTCCGGGCATTCTTAAAGTATGTGTTCCCCCTGTTCTATGTGGACATTCATTTGTTTAGGAGATTTTTATCCAATATAGGTCGCCCAGTAATCTGCAGTGGCCAGTTCTCCAGCAGAACATAGCAGTTCGCTGGTGCCTTTGTAGCTGGTGGATTGGGTCTGGACTATGACTCTCTCCCATTCTATTTTATACTGGCTGCTAATGACAGTTTTAGCCTCTTTATATGACACGTTATGGGTGTATTGTTCTATTTTTCCACCTGCTTTGGATAGTGCATTGGCTCTCTCATTTCCAGATTGTTTACATGTTTACTAACATGTTGAAAAGAAATGTGGCCAAATGTTCTCGATGCCTGCTGACAAAAAATTCAGTGGATCGAATCTCCTATAGCGTGATATTTTTTTTCTGACACAATCATTTGAATTTACAATTGAATTGTGTGTATTAAAAAATTGCTATTTCACGCAAAATTACATCATTTTTTAAATCAGATAGAATTAGAGTGAAATTTTTTGAAAAAACATTTTCACATGGTTTGAGGGATGGGCAGCTAGGATGTGGTAGAGATGAGCTGCATGTTGAGAATTCCATGGACTGTAAAGAAGATTAATAATGTGGTGTTTGAAGAGACACTGACACAAAGACAGCTCATGGCAAAAATCAGGACAAGCCAGTCATCCTTTCATGGATATATCACGAGAAGAGGGAAGTGGAACACACAGTGACAACTCTGCAACATTCTCCATGGAGAATGCGACTAGGCTGTTTAACACGAATTAAAGTCGGTTCTACTATATGGCTCTGAGACATGGCAGGTGACAATGGTTATCACATCCAGACTGCATATCTTCGCTAACAAATATCTTTCACATACTTCATGTTAGATTGCCAGAGGTAATGGCAAACACAAATCTGTGGGATAGAACACAGCAACAACTGATACAGCAAGGCAATTGGGGAGAGAAAGTGGGAGTGGATAGAACAAACTATCAGAAAGAAGCTGGATTGGAACCCACAAGGAAAGAGATGAGCGAATAAACCAAGAAATACCTGGTGGCAAACAGTCGAGGAGGAAGTCAGTTCAATCAGGATCTCATGGGCAGAACTAAAAAAAACGGCACAGAATAGGAAAAGATGAGATCATCTGTTGCGGCCCTATGTTCCAGGAGGAACCAGAAATGTGGTGTGATGATAATGACAGTTGGCCCCTTTTAGAAAGCCAGTACCAATGTACGTTCTATGCGTTTGCACTAGTGGTTTCTGTAGAAATTTATTTTACATGATAACGTTAGTAGTCCCATGCACAACTCTGTGTCCCGATTTTTGTCGCTGCAGTCATTTATGACACATAATTGGTGCAGTGCTTGTCTCATCAGTTCACCTAGCTGTATGAAATAGGTACCCATCTCTAAGTTATGAGGGCAAGGCAGTGGGGAAATGACCAGATCATCCCATCTCATAACCTGAGAACTAGCAAAATGTATTTTCCAATGCTTTGAGTTTTATAGGAGGATCTGTTATTGACTACCTCTGCTGTCAGATTACATAAATAACACTATGTAATATGTTTCTTCTAACACTATATTAGACATTTTAATAGCACTATATAAGACATTTTAAATAGCACATGTTTTCATTTTTAACAGCACGCATAAGACCCTTTTAATAGTATTATGCAAGGCATTTTTATCATCCCTGAGTACGACGTTTTTAGTAACTCTGCGTTAGACTTTAACCCTATTTTTAATAGCACTATGCAAGACATTTTTAATAGCATTATGTAAGACATGTTTAATGGCATTATGTTAGACATTTTTTAAAGATACTTATAAACTATCATTTAAATTTAATCAGCAAAAAGTACTCACCAGATAGGGTTTCTTTGAGGTATGTGGTGTGCTAAGATGGTTGGCCTTGTATGATCTCTTTCTAGAACTTTTCAATACAGTGGCAAATTTATCTGCAACATTGTCGATTTCTTCATTGCTGTAAAGATGTGTTTTTAATCTATGGTTCACGTAGGTGTTATAAATGCTTTTGACGTGTCTTTCGTTAGTACATGTTTTTGAGCTGTTTACTGTTGGAGATGATGTGGAAGCTGGAACTTGAAATAAGGTTTGCAAAGTGCTAGACTTCATAGCTGAAGAAATCTGGTTGGCTGACACATTTCCTGTGGATTCAGTCTCTATTTTTCCTGCACAATAAGGAGATTCAGCAATTGGAATACTGTCAGATATATCTGTGACTTTGCAATCAATTATACGAGATAGTGTGTTTTGTTGTTTCTCTCCAACTATTGATGAGGGATATTGTGTTTGAAGATTCTCTGCAGCCACATTACCTTGACTTTTCAATGGATCATCTAAACCTTTTGTACTGAACGTGAGATCCAAGTTAGATTCACTTTGACCATACACAACATCATACTGGGAAGAACAGGAAGTGAGGACTATTGAATCTTGTGGTAGTGTTTCTATGGTTTGAATACTACTATGATCTGCAGGTGGTGTTTTTGTTATGTAGTTCATGTCTGGCTTGTCTCTAAAAACATCTGAAAGATGCTGACTGCCAGAAGCTGGTGACCTTTTATGAGACAGCAGCTGTAATGATGTTGTTGCTAGATTTGCTGTATCTGCACTTACTGAGGAGGAGTTTGAGATATGTTGGTGAAAATGATCTATATCTGAACAGGCTCCAGATCTTTGTCTTTGCCCAGGTCTCCCTGAACTATTAATGGGCTGTGTATTGAAAGGGTATTCTGAATAACCCTGTACAATGTTATCAGCATCAACAAATAATCCTGAATCTGTCTTTGAATCAACTATAGAAGGTTTTGTATGATTTGGATCATTGTCAAAGATTAAGGGGTCATTTGAAGTACACATGGCATTATCCAAGGATCCACATGAAGGAGAAATAAAACTATTACTAAGGGACACATTTCTGCTTGAGCTGATCAGTGTAAATGGAGATAAGGCATCATTGCTGACTGACTGAAAACAAGAATTGCAACGGCCACGAACTGCATTTTCACGTAAATCTCTGCCAGTATGAACGGGATACAAACCATCAATGCTATCAAAGTCTTGTGATGATAAACCCCTAGTATCCTGTGTCTTTGATAGCAAAGTACTACTATTAGTTTTATGCTTGCCCTTGCTGGGTACTTGCTTTTGATATGGCTTTGAAACTGTAGTCAATATATCCAAATCCTGATCACTAGCACAATCCACTTGTACATCTTGTTCATAAATTTTGTAGTTCAATATTCCATGATCAGTTGTGTTGCTTTTCATGTTATCATTTTCTTCATTTATAAAATGTCCATTTGCTTGAGCGTTCAAGTTATTATCACTCCTTTTTACTTCAACCTCAGAAGATATGTCAGTTTCATATTTTAATAATGACAAATCTGTTTTTAAAGGTCTCTTGAAATTACATCTCTTTTTGGAGGGAAATGTATCACTATTTTCACAAAGTGATTTATGTGTAATCCCTGAATTGAACTCTTCTTCACTGTCACTTGCCCTAATGTCAAAGAAATCATTGTCAAACTCCTCATCTTTAATATCACTATTACTAGACTGTTCATTAAGCCTAATTGTAGTTTCACATTCATCATACTCACTATCCACACTGCCTATCTTGTCAGCATCAATATTGAACATTCTGTTATTCCCTCCAGTCACATCCACATTTCTGTACTTCATTGTTCTAGCACACTCTTCACTATGTTTTGTTAACATTTCATAGCCTTCATGTGCTTCAATATCTGCACTATTAAACAACTCTTTCTGGCTCACTGGTATTTCAGACTCTTTATCTGTAGAATTACCCTCCTCCTTATGTGTTAGTTTCATATCAACGCTGTCACCCTTGTCAATTCCAGAACTATCATGCTCCTTTATAGCCATATCACAGTCAACATCTTTTTCACATCCTATGCTGCATAACAGATCTTCATATAATATACCATCATATCCAACTTCGTCGCCATGTATCTCATTCCAGTTACTCCTGGATGTTAGAATAGTTTCACTGTCTCTGTCTTGTTCAGTTTGGTTGTTTAAAATAAACTCATAATCCATGGGCACAGAACCTACACTTTTCCCACTATCTTGAAACTGTTGAAGTGATGTAATACTAACAAAATGGTCAAGACTTTTGCAGGTTGAAGATGATCCTGCAGGATCATCTTGCACAGAATTGTTTTTCATGATGTATTTTATTTTCTGGAAGCTACCACAGCGTCAGCCTGCACTGAGTTAGTTCACCCTCCACTGCAAATAAAATATTAAACACTTGAAATTAAATCATTGAAACTCAGTGCTTCAGAGCCTTTTAGATATTCTGCACACATCTTTCAAGCTTCTTAGGTAACCTCACACATCCACTCTTATAAAATCTATAATTTGCCAGAAGAGTGGTTTATAGTTTAATTTAAAATAAAGGAATGTACATCGCAGTATTCTACTGCACTAACTGTTTCCAGATCAATGTGAAACTTGAGGTTATTTAGCAAACATGATCAAGTCAAAGGATGATGTACCAGGCAAATACTTTTTTCACATTAAACCTGTCATAAATTAATTAATGAGGAATAGCTTGAGCTTTAACTCTTTCGGTCTATCTAGTTGATACACCAGCACAGGAATAATGGGGCTGATCCAACTGATGATTTTGTACAAAAATTCACCACTTTTTCCTTTACATGTTTTTTTAAAAATCTATATTTCGCATTTTGCAGAGAGTGGAATATAGACCTACACACTTGTTTCATAGATTACAGCAAGGCTTTTGACTGCAACACCAAATCCTATAGAACCTCATGAGCGACGTGGTGTTTCGAGTGCACCTCATTCACCTAATCAAAACAGGAGCAAGACACAATAGTCAGAATAGCTGGTTTAAAGTGCAAAAGGGGAGCAAGACAAGAATTCATACTTCCCCCTTTTCTATTTCGCAGAAACTAAAATGAGAAGTGTAAGAAATGACCAAAATTATGAAAAGTTTGACCTTCTAACAATCAGTGGAAATTAAATAGCAGAACTTAGATATGCAGGAGGACAGTCCTCCTGTCAAAGAGCGTAGAGGGACTAGAACAGATGATACTGTCTGTTAAACAACATAGCAAAGAACAGAATCTCTACCTGATATCAGCAAAACTAAGATAATGACCACAGACAAAATGAAAAAGACAGGTCAAAAGTCACTCTAAGAAATGAAGAAATCAAAAACATCACAATTTTAGATTATCTATGTTCCATTTTCAGCAACAATGGAGATGGCCAAAACTAAATCATGAGAAGAATTGCCATGGTAATTCAGTTCAGTTCATCCCGTAACCCATCAGATCGTTGGGGCACACATGAAGACATGAAAATCCCACGCCAACCCTCTCTGTCTGTCGCCGCCTGATGTATCTCACCGGGACGAAGGCCTGACCACTCAGTGATGTTGTCCACCCATCTCTTCCTTGGACGTCCTCGCCCTCTCTGTCCCGGTACGGAACCTAAGAGTATCGAGTTGGTAATTCCGTTGGACCTCGCGACGTGCCCGCACCAGGCCATCTTTCGTCTTTTGATAGATGTGAACAGATCTTCAAAAGGACCAATAGCGTCTTAAACTCTCTAACGGATTTCTACGTTCATGACACGATCTTTATATGTAACATTTAGGAGTTTTCGATAGCACCTCATTTCCATTGCATGTATCCTGCCCTGGATATCTGCTGTAATGGTCCAGGTCTCGCAGGCATACAGAAATATTGATAGCACCAAAGAGTGCATTAGTCTGACTTTTATGCTGAGAGCGAGGCGTTGGTCTTGCCATATAGGTTTCAGCCTAGTCATCGCCGCTGTTGTTTGTGCTATTCTTGCAAGTACCTCTGGCTTCGAACCCTCTTTGCTGATCAATGATCCCAGATATTTGAAACGTTTCACCACCTCAAGTTCCTGCCCATTTGCCTCTCTACAGATTGAAACTCTGCTACGTTATTGGTCATAAGCTTTGTTTTATCTGCATTTATTTCCATACCAAAACTCAGGGCCGTTCTATCCAATCTACCAATCAACTTCTGAAGATCCCTTTCTGTGCATGCCAAGACATCAATATCATCAGCAAAGCAGAACTTTGTGATAAGCCTGTCACCTATTTTAACCATGCCAACATGTCCTTTTAAGGTCATCTCCATTATTCTCTCCAAGAATATATAGAAGAGTGTGGGGGAGAGTATACATCCCTGTCTCACTGAGACTGCGCTTGTCACCTGCTTATAAAGGTTTCCAATTACCCTCACAATATCACTGTTGAACTCATTGTTGACCGCATGCAACACTCTGTCAAACGCCTTTCTAAAGTCAATGAAGGCATGGTAGAGTTGTTGTTGATACTCTGAGTACTTCTCATTCAGTAGTCGAAGATTAAATATCTGCTCGATGGTACTCCTTCCCGCTTGTTCTTCGGCAATGATATTCTCCGCCTGTGGTTTCAGTCTGTTAAGTATTATTCTCAAGAGAACTTTACTTGGATGACTAATCAGACTGATTGTTCGATAGTTCTGACACATATGGTTTCCTGATTTAGGCAGTAGTATAATGACTGATTTTGTCCAGCAGGTGGGCCACTCTCCTGTCTGCCAAATTCTATTGCAGATGTATGTCAGGGTATTAATTGTTGCCTCACCTCCCACTTGTAGGAGCTCTGCCGGAATATTATCCAC
The DNA here is from genome assembly GCA_036924085.1 of Ariolimax columbianus. Classification (NCBI taxonomy): domain Eukaryota; kingdom Metazoa; phylum Mollusca; class Gastropoda; order Stylommatophora; family Arionidae; genus Ariolimax; species Ariolimax columbianus. The sequence continues at coordinate 16,646,948 of JAVGWX010000017.1, read as the reverse complement.
ACCTACAGCCTTCCCTCTCTTCAGCATTTTCACGGCTTCATATACTTCTTCCCTTGTTATCGTTTGATTTTCCTCTATCAGACTCACGTCAGGAGACATTGCATTTCTTGGGTCACCTCGACCTTCATGCTTATATAGCTCCGAACAGTACTCTGTCCGGCGCTTACGAATGTCTTGAGCTTCTGTGAGACATTTCCCACCCTTGTCCTGAATCGTTGTATTTCGACTTTGTACAGGTCTTACTAAGTCCTAATTTATATTTATTATTATATATTTATATAAATTTGGATTTATGTGACAAGAGACGACAAATGAAGAGAGAGAAGAAAACACTAGATGGGATTCAGCAATATAGAGAGATAATGGAACCATAAAGGCCAAGATGAAACAGGCCAAGATGGACTGGATAACGGCTCAGTGCGCAGATATCGAACAAAATCTGGGAAGAAATGATGCCAAGGGGGCCATGGCAATGCAGAGGTTAAATGAACATTTGACAGAACACCAACAAAACAACAAAAACAAACATTCTGAGGACATGCATCTTCCGTGTGGCAAAATATGCATGCGAAACATGGAAATATAATAAGTTATGATGAAAATGAACCACCAGAATTAAAGTCTCATATCCCTGTTTAAGAAGTAAGCATAATATGTTAATAAGCTAATTTGCAAGAACTCACTTGGAAAGCAAAACAATAATAACGTTTAAACTTAAGAAAATATTTTTAAGTAAGCAGTAATAATAAGTAAACAAATAGCACCTAATAAAATACTTTTAAACTGATAAACTATGAAGTAAGTCAGTAAAACTGTATGTTAAAAATCTCTATTGTGATTAGTATTCACAGAATAGAAGACGTTAAAAGAAATCACATATAAAATTTGAGATGCCATCATAAACATAAAGGGTTTTTGAATGACTGTTTTAAAAAAGTGCCGGTCACCAATAGACCTTTAAAGAATAATCATTTTGTATTTAAAGTTTGTGAGTAAATATAAATTCTACTGGCCAGTCAGGTAGCCCGCATCACTGACTAAATGACTACTATAAATTAGTTGATACACAAGTTCTGCTCTGTTCATAAGAATCTACTTCACTGACCAAATGACTACTATAAATTAGTTGATACACAAGTTCTGCTCTGTTCATAAGAATCTACTTCACTGCACTCTTGGCATACCCATAGTTACTCAGTCTTTCTCAATAAATGAAAAAAGGTGTGGATATTCATGATTCCTGTCATTCGTTATTGTACACACTCTTGCTATTCTCTTACGTGCACTTCTCAGCTTAACCCTCGCTTGATTTCAAATTTCTGCAGTCTCTGAATTGCTGATTCAGAGAGCTGGTTCTAATATGGTATTGTCATCCAACAGGTAGTCATTGATAAACTTCAAAATGTCAGTCTTATTCATATCTAGTGTATATTAACTGCGTGCTTGTGAAGTCAGCACTTCCAATGCCGTGAACAACAGCATGACCAGCATAGTAGATCTACACCAGTCCCTGGAGGTTTGAGACCTCTGCAGCTGCCATGCATTCATGCCTCAGCCATCGCTTCTGTACCTTCCAAAGTAAGGATTAGGATTCTGACACGATGACTGCCCTTGCTAAAGATTTAAGAAAGCTGTGGTCACTGCATCCAACTTCATTATTATACTGGAGATTATTGTCTTGTATGCCCCATTTCCTTCAACAACAACCTGACCTACCACTGCAGTAGAGAAGACCCAACCTGACATCTCACCATATAGCACCGATCTATTGGTCTATATGACTGCATTACTATCCTGAGCGTTAGCTAGTTAATATTGAGCTCTACTTCACTCTCTACTATGCCTATATAAGGTGATGTTGATGCTGCGGTAATCTGTCATTCTAACACTAGTGTGGACACATTTTTCTTATTTGACTATCACCTCAACTATTGTCACCTGTTCCATTTTTCTATCTGCCTGTACCATTTATGACACCTCTCATACACAAGTGAAAGACAGGGAAGCCCTTTGTCTAACGAACAAAGAAATATCTTGATGAAAAGAAGTTATCTTATAAACTATGAAAATGTGCTTACACCGTACAGGAATAGAACTAATGCTACTTGTACTGAGTTTTCAATCAGTTATGGTGCAACGTTTGCTTGTTAAGACACATGACAGATACAGTAGTCACAAGCATAATACCGGACTAAAGTTGTTCAAAGCTACTTGTGCTCAGCTGAGTTTACTCTTGGCAACGTTTCTTTTGTAGCCAGTTACAGTGGCATTTCTTATAGCCTCAGAAATACTTGAGGTGGAGTCCTCTTGGCGGCAATGCAATGTGAGGCTCTTCAGTAAGCTCACCACTATGAGGATACGGTGTTGATCCCCACTTCATTGGCCAGACTGCTGTGACACAGACCGTTTTCCCTGAAGCACATACTGGAACATGAGGTGGGGTATTGGTCCTATATTTCACCTGGCTGTGGTTACTAGTGTTACTCTTTGCTTTTGATTGTAGTGTAAAAAACGATTACATTTTTGTTAATGAAATAAAAATTAAACTGAGTTAAAAGTTAATTTAGCTTACGACGCTATTCTAATATAATTGAAATAGTGCATTACTAACTGTCTTGAGTTTCGATACTCATCATCTTGTTCTGCAATAGTACTTATTTACTCGCTATGTATTGTGAACTACTGTGACTGTGTATATTATTGCTACACCTAACACTAGTAACAGTACTACAATTACAAACAAACAACAGTCAACACACATACACAAGTGAATATGAAGATACTACGTATTATTATATTATTATTAGTATTACTACTCTCGTAGTACTACTATTAGTTTTACTATTACTAGTATTACTACTAGATATCAGATTGATATGTCTATCGAGATTAAAAATATTTAGTTTTAGACTATTTAAATTATTATGTATACGATTGGATTATCATTACAAATGTTCAGTGCTACACATAGCAACCGTACTACTTGTTCAGTCCGTTTTCTGTTTCAGTTTCAGGATAAACAGACGAAGATTCTAGGAATGGCTCAGTGCCAAAATGTTGATTTACGTCACTTCTTCAATTCTGCTTGCCAGGTCCGGTAGTCGAACTCACACGATATTTAGAGCTGGCAGGTTTCCGATACTCTGACACTCGCTAGCAGTCGATCCTCACCTCTTTGAGATATAGTTATTTCTGATCTCTTGAAAACCAGTCATATGTAATTTACTCTTTTATTCATACGTGAGGTATTGTTTCTAGAGCTTTCTTTCGAAACCAGAAGCTACTTCACACTCAGCAGACTTTTGATCTATGTAAAAGGCTAGGTGTGTAAAGTTTCAGAGAGCTTTCTACGCGGGCCAAGAAAATATTATTAGAGTTAGGCCACACTATTAATCAAGAGTTTCAAAGTCCACCATACACCTCTATCAAGCGAGACAATTCAGTAGACAGCAGTGTAAATAGAAATTAACAAGAATGAAAAACATTAATCATACAATTAAATACAGTGTCTTTCTAGAGGATAACGGACAAGACAGGCAGTCTATATTAAGAAAACGGGCACTCAATATTTCAAAATGATCAGCCTTCGTCATGGTTTAGCTCAATCGGCTGCCTTGTAATGAAGAAGGTGATCACGCTCTGATACAACCTGATTGACTCTGTTGTAAGTAGCGTTTGGCAACAGCCAGTGTCCTTCCACGAGAAGCTGTACGGGAGTGTACAGAGCCTTGAGTTGACTGCCGCCTTCGTTAGAGTATTTGAAGTTGAGGTCTTAAGACGAACGAGAAAGAAGAAGAAGCGGCAAATATTCGTTCAAAACTCAGATCAGCTTTTCACTCAACAAACAGCAGTTATCGCCGTTGAGGGCAAATTTTATTGTACAAAGCCTCATATTTTCAGAGGAGTGTCGACCTTACTTTCTCTAGGTGAGTTAGGTACCCGCTTACAATAAATAGATTTAAACATTGATTTAAACAAACATGTTGAAGGGAAACATGATCGCAAGTAGAAGACAAGAAACTCCCTCCCACATCCTCCTCGTCTTGCCCCCATTTCCCCAACCAGCATCAAATAGAAGTGCCGAACCAAAACCGAGCCATGTGGCACTCCACTTTTTACTTCACACCACTCAGAGTACTTCTTATTTATGCCCACTCTCTGTTTTCTTCCCGTTAATCCGTTTTCACTCCATTTGGCAATTTCTCCACCTATTCCGTGAATTTTAACTTTAGAAATAAACTTTGATGAGGTACTCTATTAAAGGCCTTTGCAAAAAAAAATATAGATAAATAACATCTACTGGCTCCCCTTTATCAATAATTTTAGTAACCTCCTCCGTGAATTCCAATAGATTTGTTAAGCACGATCTCCCTCTACTAAACCCCTGCTGGCTAATCCTGATTAGATTAAAAACTGGTCTAAATGCATTAAAATGTTGTCTTTGATTATTGACTAAAAATTTACAGACTGGTTGTTTAATTCGCTGGTCTATAATTTGCAGGATCTGATTTGTTGCCCATTTTGAATAAGAGGATCACTCCTGCATCTTTCCAATCTCGTGGAACAATCCCTTTTGCAAGTGATTGAGAACATAATAAAGCCAATGGTTTTGCTAGTTGGTTTCTAATTTCAAACAGCAATTTTGGATGAATACCATCTTGACCTGGACATCTTGCCGTGGTGTATTTCATATCTTGGAGTACTGACTTAATAGAGTTAAAGGAATACATAGCTGTTTTTCGTTGTCTTGAGATTTTGTGGCTGGTATTTATCTCTTGGCCAAGGTAGATATATGAGTTTACATCCTCCATGGTTTCCTTTCCCAGCTTTATGTCATGCTTTGGGCAATATGGGTTTCTGAGGCATTGTGTTTTACTTTTATTTATCTTTAGACCAGCATCTCTACTGACCCCATTTAGGTCGTTCAATGATTGTTGGGCTTTCTGAGTAGTATGGCTGATGAGTCCAAGACCAATGTCATATGCAAATTGTAAAGGTGCGAGCCACTCCCAATTTATATTTACACATCTGTCGATCCTATTTATTTGTTGGAAAATCTCTTCGAGAGTCACTTCAAATAGCTTTGAGAAGATGGTGTCGCCCCGCCGGACTCTTCATGCCATCGGAACAAATACTGGACAGGGGTACAACGTGATGGTTGTATTGTAGTATTTGTTAGTTTCGTCGACTAGTTTGAAATAGGTTGAGGTATTACATTTTACTTTATTCTGACATCCTTGTTAATTACGCAATAGCGATAGGAAATTATGTTGGGGATTATAATAGGAGGCAAAAATGTCAACAGAGATGTTGCCAGTTGACCAGTGGTTACGTCATTAAGCTAGTAAACAGCCTGCATTTGCGAGAAATAGATCCAATTGTGTCATGGCTCCCAAAAGTTGCTTGTTTGTTGTCGCAGTATATTCTTTCCCAGTGTAATCTGCTCTTTGAGAAGTTATCAAGTTCTTTCCGGTTATCAGGTGTGGAGTCCTTATCGTAAAGTGGATATAAACATGCTGGAAAGGATACAAAAAAGAGCGGCAACGCTGATAGTTGCATTCCAGAATTACAGTTATGGCTCAGAAAAACCGGTGTACATTGTTTAGAAAAGAAAAGAATTCGAGTGACAAAATACAGGTTTATAAGATAATCAAAGGAACGGGAAAATTAGACTATAACACGTTTTTTCAACATACAACCACCTACAAGAACAAGAGGGCAAAGCTGCAAAATTAACTAAAGAAAGGTTGAGATTAGATATTAGGGAATACTTTTTTAGTCAGAGAGTGGTGAATGCTTGAAATGCATCGCCACCAGAAGTAGTGGAGGCAGGGACAATTAATGCATTTAAGAATAGTTTGGACGCGCATAGCTTTTAGAGCAAGGAAATGTAAATGAAACTGGTTGTTCACAGACTCTGCAGAGTCATATAACCCAGTTAAGCAACGTTAAGTTCAGTTATCGTCATTAACAGGAGTAGCCTCATCTTCGTTTCTCTCCACCCCCAATCGAGCATGTGTTTCTTTAATTAACTTCTGGTTACCTTACTGGGGCGGGGGATATAATTGATCATCATGTTTCCTAAATGACAACCTACTTAAACCAGGCTGACCACGTCTTCCTTCTCTGATTTCTGTCAAACCATGCCTTTTAAGATTATAAATTTAAGGTTGTCGCATATTAGACTTTGCTGTCGAAGATGAAGTGTTACTTCATTGTCAGAGGCCACGGCTTGTTTATGAGGTATGCGAGCAGTTTCCTTCCTCGCTGTCTTTCCCTCCCTAATCCAGATACTCATTTGCAACTGGGTCGACTGGAGTGCATCGATAACGAGAGTTGAACCTCGTGCCTTTGTTGAAATAAACGAGTGCGCTATCACAACGCTAATCAGAAGGATAATACCATAATATATATTTCATTACACATCATAAACACCCGGGTGGTAAAGAATATGTCCACTCTGCCTTCGCCACCTATCGTGTACTTGTAAATTGGCTGATCTCTGGGAAGTGAGATCGGACTCCAGTGTTTAGTGTCGAGCACGTTAACAAACTCATTGGCAGTTGGAAATCGAAAAGAGTAGGCTTAACGGCCACTACCCAGACAAAATTGGAATTTAAAATCTACCCAAGTTATTTATACCTTTCCCCAGCTATAGATGGCGCCTAAGTGACTGCGGATCTACTTGGTTCTAGTGTTTGAGTCTATTAAGATGGACTCGCACATCGGTTAAAAAAACTGCCCTAAAAAACGGGTTGTATATACACTCTAGAGTATTCTAAACCAGTATAAAGTAGGTCATAAAGACGTTAAGTTAAGCAGTCGGACACAAGTAGTGACCAGCTGATCAGGAAAGAGATGGCCTATTCTAACTCCAGAACCAACACTCAGACCCCTTTGGCGCACATGTCACTTTGAGACGATCCTACACGATAATTTAAAAAAAAATTTAATTTAAAAAAAAATTAACTCGACTTCATCGCATCGGGTTTTCCCCATTTAGCTCGGTCTCTTTCGCATGATCTCCGGAAAAAATTGACATCATGGACGAATTCGAACCCCGTAATGAGAAACTGCAGAATCTGCAGTCTTCTAAAGCAGTTTAAAGACGTTGAGTTAAGTTTTAAGACACGGCAGGACTACATAGCTTGCGTATTCGATACCCAGTAATTGGGGCCTAAAATCACATCACTAAATGCACGAAGGAAGTAGTGAAATAAGTACGAATACGAGAACCGGGAAGTAAACCAGTGCTTGGTAAATAGCTGGCGACTAAAATTAGAACATTAGTCGTGAATGTGGTGGTACTGAAATGTCGAAAGTTAATAATAAGTATGTCACGCTTACCGAAACGAAGCAGAATCTCAACGAGCATACGTTGCAGCCACGGCCTTTGTGAGGGTCATGGACCAACTTTGCTTTAAGGCAAAATCAGTCTTCCAGAGAATGACGACTAACTTAACCTCGTCATACTAGTTTAAAAGACTTTGCATATAACATTATGCCAGAGCAAACCACATTGATGTCCCTACAGACAGACATTAGTGAAGAACAAAAGAGCCACGACAACATCAAGATGGCACCAGAGGAGCACATGATGGCAAAACTAACAATGAATGAAATGGATGAGGCCATGAGAACTTTAAAGAAAAAGAAATCGCCCGGAAAAGATGGGGTAACAAACGAAATGCTGATGGGGTTGGGCCAAACAGCAAAGAGGAAGTTACTATCAGTCCTAAACCAAAGCTGGAAAAGGGGAATTTTACCGCAGTCATGGAAAGAGGCTGTACTTATACAAGTACCAAGGAAAGAAAAAGATAAAACAGATCGAAATGGATACAGGCCCATCAGTCTAATGAACTGTGTAGGCAAACTGATGGAGCGTATGATAAACACCAGACTGATGTGGCACCTGGAAGATAAACACATACTAATTCCACAGTAAGCAGGATTCAGATAACACAGATCAACTGAGTACCAGATCCCTCTCATAGCACAGGAAATAGAGGATGCTTACCAAGAGAAAAAGCATACAGTAGCGGTTTGGGTGGATCTAGAGAAGGCATTTTACAAGGTGTGGAAAGAGAGACTTAAAGTCAAGCTACGAAGAAGTGAAGTATGTGGGAAAATGTACAGATGGATCAGCCACTATCTCGAAAACAGAACAGCCAGAGTTCAAGTACAAGGGCAGATGAGAAAAAGGTGACACTGGAGCAAGGAGTACCCCAGGGGGGGGGGGGGGGACTGTCACCCACACTTTTCCTGGTGTATATAAACAACATCACAGAGAATATACCAAGAAGAGTCCACAGCTCTATGTTTGCAGACGATATGACTATGTGGACTTCTGAAAAAAAATCTCACCATTGCAAGCAATCGGATGCAACAGGCCCTAACATCGTTGGAGGAGTGGGCAACTTATGGCTGGTAAAAATAAATGAGGAAAAAACAACATGTACGATATTCTCGCTTTCAAATAAACCCCAGAACACCAAAATAAGTCTTAACGGCAAATACCTGCGGCCAAACGACAACCCAAACTACTTGGGAGACACATTTGATCGGCGCATGACATGGAAAAGTCAGATCTAGAGAAACCGAATGAGAGCCAGAGAAAGAATGGCAATCATGAGGAAACTTGCTGGCACAAGCTGGGGAGCAGACGAAAGAATACTAAAGAAACTTTTACACTGGAAGAGTGAAACCAGTTCTCGAGTATGGCATTGCGGCATGGGCAACAGCAGCAAAGGCGAACTTTGATCAAATTAGCAAACTTCAAAACCAAGCCATGAGAGTTATAACAGGAGGCATGGAGTCAACGCCAATTGTAGAACTTGAAAAGATTACAAATCTGCAATCCATGACCGGCAGAAGAGATTGCAGAGCCCAGCAGCAATCAGAGAAACTCAGAAGACTGACAGACCATCGAATGCATCAGAGACTAAATAGATTTGGAAATGGGAAACTAAAGCGGAAAAACTTTGCAGAAATACCCAAAGCAAAGATGAGCGAAGACCCTATGAACACCGTAACAATACCAAAGCACATCCCTACTGTACGAAAACCTACATGGAAGCATCATATCATTCCAAAGGTGGTAGAAAATATACCAGGTATTGGAAACAAGAACAGCCAGACTGAAAAAGAAAGAAGAGCCATAACCCTGAGGTACATAACGGAAAACTACCCAAGCATGGACTGGACCCATGCATACTTCTTCTTCTTCTTCTTCTTCTTCTTCGTACGCAGTCAGACAGCAACCATTATTTTTTTCGAAAAAAGCGGCCGTCATCCTGAGGCTGTCGACACTGCCATAGAGCTTGTCTAGTGTTGCCACTGGTGATAGCCACATCTGCTCTCTCTGATCCTCGTATGTCGGGCAGTTTTGCAGCAAATGCTCAGCGGTCATTTTCCCGGTACCACACAGGCATTCGTCAGTGCCACCTATCTTCAATTTGTTGAGTAGGTGTTACCTCAGTCTGTTGTGGCCAGTGCGAAGTCTGAAGACCACGACCTGCTCTCTTCTGTTCAACTGGTTATAGGCATCGTTTTTGGTGTAGCCAGTATGTTCGGTTTCCCATTTGGTCATGTGTCTAGCTCTAATAAGCCCTTTTGACTCTTCGTACGTCATACTAGTATCTGGTTGTGGTAGTTTTGCACCTTATTTTGCCAGTCTGTCTGCCTCCTCGTTGCCTTTGATGTTGCAGGGAGATGGAACCCACTGCACGACTACCCTTTTTGGTGCGGCCTGCTGGCATAGTTGACAGAGTACTGCTCTTAAATCATTAAGTTCAATATTTTTCTGGCTTTTTAGTGCTGTGACTACGGCCAGAGCATCTGTAAGCAGGACTATGTGGCTTTCATTCCTTTTACCTGTCAACATTTCTTCCACTGCCGCCCTCAGTGCCTCTGCCTCCGCTCTGAAATTGCTTGTGTATTTTCCAGTAGCGAATGACAGTGTTATTTTTCTGCCATTTGGTAGGTTCAGAAATGCTCCTGCCCCTCCGTTCTGTGTTGTATTTGTTACGGAACCGTCGGTGTATGCATGGGTTCAGTTTGGGTAGTTTTCCGTTATGTAACTCAGGGTAGTATCTCTTCTTTCTTTTTCAGACTGGCAGTTTTTGTTTCCAATACCTGGTATATTTTCTACAACCTCTGGAAATAATATATGCTGCCTCCAGGTAGGTTTGCGTACAGTAGGGATGGGCTTTGGTGTTAGTGCGTTCAAGGGGTTTTCGTGCATCTTTGCTTTGGCTATTTCTGCAAAGTTTCTACGCTTTAGTTTCCCATTTCAGAAATTGTTTAGTCTCTGGTGCATTGGATGGTCAGTCAGTCTTCTGAGTTTCTCTGATTGCAGCTGGGCTCTGCAGTCTCTTCTGTCGGTCATGGATTGCAGTTTTGTAATCTTTTCAAGTTCTACAATTGGCGTTGACTTCATGCCTCCTGTTATAACTCTCATGGCTTGGCTTTGTAGTTTGCTAACTTTATCGAAGTTCGCCTTTGCTGCTGTTGTCCATGCCGCAATGCCCTACTCGAGAACTGGTCTCACTCTTCCAGTGTACAGTTTCTTTAGTATACTTTCGTCTGCTCCCCAGCTTGTGCCAGCAAATTTCCTCATGATTGCCATTCTTTCTCTGGCTCTCATTCGGTTTCTCTCGATCTGACTTTTCCATGTCATGCGCAGATCAAATGTGACTCCCAGATAGTTTGGGTTGTCGTTTGGCTGCAGGTATTTGCCGTTTAGACTTAATTTGGTGTTTTGGGGTTTGATTGATAGCGAGAATATTGTACATGTGGTTTTGTCCTCGTTTATTTTGACCAGCCATGAGTTCGCCCACTCTTCCAGCGATGTTAGGGCCTGCTGCATCCGATTTCTTGCTATGGTGAGATTCTTTTCAGAGGTCCACATAGCCAGATCGTCTGCAAACATTGAGCTATGAACTCTTCTTGGTATATTTTCTGAAATGTCATTTATATACTCCAGGAAGAGTGTGGGTGACAGTACTTCCCCTTGGGGTACTCCCTGCTCGAGTGTCACCTTTTTGCTCATCTGCCATTGTACTTGGACTCTGGCCGTTCTGTTTTTGAGGTAGTGGTTGATCCACTTGTACATTTTCCCACTAACTTCACTTCTTCTTAGCTTGACTCTAAGTCCATCTTTCCAGACTTTGTCAAATGCCTTTTCCAGGTCCACCCAAACCACTACTGTGTATTTCTGTTCCTGGTAGGCATCTTCTATTTTCTGGGCTATGAGGATGGCCTGGTCCTCAGTGGATCTGTGCTGTCTAAAACCTGCTTGCTGTGGAATGAGTATCCGTTTTTCTTCCAGATGCCACATCAGTCTGGTGTTTATCGTACGTTCCATCAGTTTGCCGACACAGCTCAGTAGGCTGATAGGCCTGTGTCCATTTGGATCTGTTTTGTCTTTTCCTTTCTTTGGTACTGGTACAAGTACTGCGTCTTTCCATGCCTGTGGTACAATACTCCTTTTCCAGCTTTGGTTCAGGACTGATAGCAGTTTCCTCTTTGCTGTTTGGCCCAGCCCCATCAGCATTTCGTTTGTTATCCCGTCTTTTCCGGGAGATTTTCTTTTCTTTAATGTTCTCATGGCCTCTTCCATTTCCTTGATTGTTAATTTTGCCATCATATGCTGTTTTGGTGCCATATTGATGTTGTCGTGCCCCTTTTGCTCTTCATTAATGTCCGTATGCCTATCTGCAGGGACATCTATGTTGGACCCATGCATACACCGACGGTTCTGTAACAAACACAGAACAGAGGGGCAGGGGTATTCCTGAGCCTACTAAATAGTAGAAAAATAACACTGTCAGTGGCAACTGGAAAATTCTCAAGCAATTTCAGAGCGGAGGCAGAGGCACTGAAGCAATGCTGACAGGCGAAAGCAATGAAAGCCAGATAGTCCTGTTTACAGATGCCCTGTCCGTGGTTACATCACTAAAAAGCCAGAATATAGAACTTAATGATTTAAGAGCAGTACTCTGTCAACTATGCCAGCAGTCCGTACCAAAAAGAGTAGTGGTACAGTGGGTTCCATCCCACTATAACATTCAAGGCAACGAGGAGGCAGACAGACTGGCAAAAGAAGATGCAAGATTACCACAACCAGAGCTTAGTGTGACCTACGAAGAGTCCAAAAGGTTTATTAGGGCCAGATACATGGCCAAATAGGAAACGGAATATACTGGATACACATAAAATGATGCCTACTACCAGCTGAACAGAAGAGAGCAGGTCGTGGTCTTCAGACTCCACACAGGCCACAACAGACTGAGGTACCATCTATTTAATAAACTGAAGATAGGTGGCACTGACGAATGCACCTGTGGTAATGGGAAAATAACCGCTCAACATCTGTTGCAAAATTGTCCTACCAACGAGGACCAGAGAAAGCACATGTGGCCATCACCAGTGCCAACACTAGACAAGCTCTATGGCAGTGTCGACAGCCTCAGGATGACAGCTGCTTTCTTCGAACAAATTCAAGTTGACGTCTGAAAGCGTACGAAGAAGAAGAAGATATCTTTTATTCCTCAATAATGGCACATCATGGGCGCGTTAATGATGGATAGAAATGATATTTTGAATTCAATCGATCACCGCCTGTTAGACGAGGACATCACAGTAGATGAAGCAGCAATCCACAGACTGCAAAGTTTCAACAATAAATGAGGTTCGAGCGGAGTAGAGCGTGTGAGAGGACGGGGCAAGATAGTGTACACCCAGCGAGCTGCAGGGACCATCAACATCCAGGCTCTGCGCCATTTGCTGAGAGAGACTGAGCACCTATGAGTATTCCTGGAGTGCAGTTGCGTCGATTCTTAGAAATAGAAACTTATAAAGGTAGATATAAATGATGATACATAACCATGTGTATGTAGGGTTTTCCTGAGACATGGATCTTATTTCAAGGGTTTCGCAAGCGTTAAAAGGTTGAGAAAACCTGTGTTAGATGATACCATAGCAATTTATGAATCAGCAATACGGACTGCGATAGTTTGAAATCAGGCGTGGGTAGTGCAGCGATGGATAGGTGAAGGACGGAGCGTGGGTGTTTATATCCAACAAGCTAGATCACCATCATTATCCACATCCCTCATCATTTACGGATAGAGACTGAACACCCAGCAGTCTGAGTGGAATGAGAATTATTCGCTTAAACATTACGATACCGGCTTTTCTTAAAGTGTAACCTCTGAAGTCTGATGTAGATTAGCGGTAGTGCGTTTGCTATTGACACAAAACAAATGTTCGATCCCCCTTATCAACACTGTCTAGTCGACCCAGCTGTAAAGGGATACCTGACTTACTGTCTGGGAAGGCTATACTGCAATGTATGGTACCATCCTAGCTCATACAAAGTTTTTGCCTAGTACAATAAAGTTTCCTAACATTTCATCCCCACATAGGACTCTGTTATAGAAATACGTACACCTTGTAAAATGCTCACTGTACACTGAAATCATTGATACAGTCATTTATTCACCACGCACGTGAACTTAACCGAATAGCCGAAACTTGATTTATAGAAATAACATCTACACGTGTATCGTGTTTACCATCATATGCTCTGTTCTCATGATCGGCATGTTTAACTTAAAGTCTCGGATTTCACGTAGCCGGGAGAACAACGCAATGCTTTACGTCTCCGTGGCGAGAATAATGCAACAGGTGACATATTTCCCGTCCAGAAAAATGGACGAAGCTATGAAATTGTCGTCCGGTTGTTGTAATTTTTATATTTTTTGCCTTGATATCGTTAGTCACAGGGATGCCTTAAGCATGTGTTTCGAATCCTTGTTGAGAAGATGTATCCCTTAAGAATTGTGTTGCAAATATGTTGCAATGTCACACACAAGTTCCGTTATGAACAACTTTTACATATTAAAAAGGCGGTCTCACACTAGAATATGGCTGTAGATAAGGGAATGGTTTAGCGCAGAGGTCTCAAACATGGCACTAGAAAATGCTTTCTGCGGCCCGCAACATGATTGATTTTTCATTGTTTTTATCATGCAACTAATTCTCGTTTGTGAGTTTGTCTCCAGTTTGCGGGGTTGATTATAGTGCCTGATTAAATTGCGTTGCATGTGTATGAATCTCGCTTACAGCTCGAGATGTACATGGTTCTAATTCCGGACGACCCTAATATTATTATCTTCTCATTTTGTTTTAAATCTCATTAAAACGTTAAATTCTTTTATGACGTCAAGAAATTGTCTTATTCTTTTCGCTCTTTGTCCTGATTGTGTCTTTTATCGTCAGGTTATCTTCTTCTTCCTCTTACACTGTCAGACGTCAACTTGAATGTGTTCGAAGAAAGCAGCGGTCACCCTGAGGCTGTCGACTGCCATAGAGCTTGTCTAGTGTTGGCACTGGTGATGACCACATGTGCTATCTCTGGTCCTCGTATATCGGGCAATTGTGCAGCAGATGTTCAGGGGTCGTTTTCGTCATGTGCACATATCTTCAGTTTATTGTACCTCCGTCTGTTGTGGTCTGTGCGGAGTATGAAGACCACCACCTGCTCTCTTCTGTTCAACTGGTAATAAGCATCATTTTTTGTGTAGCCAGTATGCTCTGTTTCTCATTTGACCAAGTATCTGACCCTAATAATACCCTTTGGACTCTTCGTAGGTCACACTAGAATCTAGTTGTGGTAACCTTCCACGTTCTTTTGCCAGTTTGTCTGCCACCTCGCTGCCTTGGATGTTACATCGGGATCGAATTCACTGTACTACAACTCTTTTGGGTGTGGATTGCTGGCATAGTTGACAAAGTACTGATCTTAAATCAATTAGTTCTGTATTTTCCAGGCTTTTTAGTGCTGTAACCACGGAAGACATACATAATGAAGGAACTATAATTCTTAGTTACTAACTGTAACTTGTTCTTCCTTCCGAAACAGTGCATGGGTGCAGTCAGAAGAAGTATTGATTAGTATTTAGACTTCTCTAAAATTACAATTACGTAGCCTAAAAAAGAAAACGCGTTAGCCGTTCTCTCAGTCGTACACATACAATATATGTCATAAATACAAGTATGAAAGAAAAGCCACTGATTTGTCAGAAATAAAGATATGGAAGAGGAAGCCGCTAAATTATAACAAATAAAGACAATAAAACATCTACTGAATTATCACAAA
Source organism: Ariolimax columbianus (assembly GCA_036924085.1). Taxonomy (NCBI): domain Eukaryota; kingdom Metazoa; phylum Mollusca; class Gastropoda; order Stylommatophora; family Arionidae; genus Ariolimax; species Ariolimax columbianus. Next base: position 16,631,785 of record JAVGWX010000017.1, on the reverse strand, counting down.
TATACAAACGGAAAAAAATCCACTTAATAGAGAAATTAAAGATAAATTCATTAAATCGACACAAATGCTGATACGGAATAAAAAGTCACTGAATTGTCATAAATAACTCAATTGAAAAGAAATTTACTAAATTTATCACAAATATAGAACAAGAAAAGAAATATAATAAATTACCACAAATACAGAACAGAATGAGAAATCCTATAAATTATCACAAATAAAGATATAGAAGTAGAAGCCACCATTGTCACAAATACAAATATGAATTTTAAAATTCACTAAATTGTAACAAATACAGAACAAGAAGAGAATCCACTAAATTGCCACAAATACAGAACAGGAAGAGAAATCCTCTCACAAATACAGAAATTAAAGATAAAGCTACTTAGTTGTCACAAATACAGATATGGAATAGAAACTCTAATTTTCACAAATCAAGAAATGATTGATAAATTCACTAAAATTACACAAATATGGATATGAAAGAGAAACCCACTGAATTATACAAATACAGAAATGTAAGAGAATTTAACAAAATTATTGGACATACAGACATGGATCAGAAAAAAAAAAAACATTGTCTCATCAATACACATATAGAAATGAAAGTCACTTTATTGTGAGTTTCTAACTCAAACCACCGCATGAAATCAAATTGATGGTTCAACGGTCGCACTGCAGTCATCAATGCACATTTAATTCATTGATCTCCTATACCACTAGCTTTAAAGACCTAAGTTTTTTTTTACACATACACACACAAACAAACAAACACACGCACACACACATCCAGTAAATATATATATATAAATGTATATACAATGGTACGCTTTGGCGACCAGGGCAGTCGCGTCGAATAACCATGTCCATGACCACGTCTGATGGCCGCGGCCTACAGTTCTATCGTGGTGGTAGCAATCTGTTTTATCCAGGTGTTGCGATGGCATATATATATATATAAGATGGCGTGCTTAACAGAACAAATGTTCGATAGAACAAAATGCCCTTTCACATTTTCTGTTTTGACGTCGTGCATTCCAGGATCACGTAAGCAGGGGTGGGTGATGCGACACAGATAAAGTTTCAAGCTAAACCCTCAACCTCCGGCTCATCTTACCGAAGGTCGCAGTTCAGAAGCAGATCCTACGAGTGGGATACATGTAATCTAGTACACACGGAACTCATTTGTGTTGGACCACTGTAAATATTGATGCCACTCTTTTTAAAACCACTGTAGACATTATTATTTTTCTAACAGACTCTGGGAGTCATACTTGATTATTGTCGTTTGTTTTGGCTGCGTAAAATGTATACATGTACTCAAGTAGATTTAACTGGAAGACAATTGTTCTATGCAACTATATAATTTAGTCATATAGCAAGTAGTGAAACGTATTGATTTTGTTGGATAAACTGAGTTATGAACATAAACGGACACACTTACCTATGTGAAAAAAAAATGGTTTAAAAGCACTTCGTGTTTGTGCTGAATGGGGAAGTTGAAACCCATTCTGTCGATGTACTTCCTTATAGTTGTCTAGTTGTCTACGTTCTATTGTAAATCAGTTCTGAACGTTTTTGTTTCATTTCTGAAAAAAAAAAATATTTCACACTCTCCTTTAATACGTGAACTTGAGCGCCATTTCAAGAAAGTTCCTTTTCTATTGGAATATTAGCCAGATTGGATATTCTTTTATTGATCATGGAATTATGCAGATGTGTTTTAATTCCTTTCAATTTACTCATTGAACTTTCTGCAGAAGCTGAGCTCACCGGAATACTGAAAATCAGTTGAAGCAACATGCCTGTCTGTTAATATACTGTTTGTAGATCGCTATCTACAATGAAACCCAATAATTCAATGAAAGGTTTGACTTTGTCTTCTGACAAATATTTACCGATTCATCGTGTAATGCTATAAAGTTAAACACCTTAAATTATGTGTTCTTAAGTTTTTGAAATTAACTATCAGGAAAAGATGTTTTAAACTGGTTAAATTTTGCATGGCATGTTTCCTTTCAGATGCACTTTTTGTTAAAAAAAACAAAGCTTAATATAATTTTTTAACAAAAGGCCAACTGAATCGAAAGGATCATCGTGGATGTCTACAGCGTCTCCCATTTTTGTAACTGTATTTTCACTATATCCTAAAACATTACTGATATTATAACACGAAATTTGACACAACTTCACGCAACTAAATAAAATAATAAAATTGAAATCGCAATTATAAAACTGCACTTAAACAACACTTGAAACACACTTTGAGAGCTTGAAATAAACTATTCAGTAAAATTATCAAATCGATTCTATATAATTACAAATACAACTGTTAGATAGCCCTAGAAAAATGTATTGCAATGAAATATAATGAAATAGCAGGTTATCTGGTAGAAATAACATCATCCGTCAGACGTGTACTGAGTTCAATTTCGCACAGAACACTATTTGAATCGTTCACCTGTTCTAAAATAGAAATCCATTCAGAGAAGGCTGGCATAATTTCTGGTTATTTGGCTGTGAGAAAATAATAGCGCCTTAAGGGCAGTTTCCTAGCTACCAATTGACCTGATTCCTATGCCGCGTCCGACTGGATGCAATCAGCAATGCCGCTCTGCGCGTTTGCTGATATGTCACTACGCTTAAACAAAAATTACCATTACAATTTCAATTTAAAATTTATTTCAAATTTGTTTTATGCAAAGGGATGTCTTCTCTAGTTCTTAGAAAACCTTTTGAGATAGCTCAGCCTATCCTGTCTATTCTAACGCTTTGCTACTGTCCATATGCTGATATTGTAATTTGTTTTCTGGTGTTTTACAGTCTCCTGTGAATTTGACGCAGATAACATTTGTGGGTTGATCTGGATGCGTGATCACCCAATGATTGCTTTCTGTTTTCTTTGCCAGCCATTACAGATCATGCTCTGCTAAAATTCATTGATTAAATACTGGTAAGTGTCAGCAAAGGGAGCAGCAAAGATGGCACCATACCTGGCTACAGGTGTACATTGCTCTTCTGTTTTAGTTCATTATAGATGCCGCCAGACCACGGAATTGCCGGGAATTCCCATTAGTCGACGACTTACACTTGTGTTCACGGAAACGTGTTGTTTATTTCATTTTGACTAGTTAATTCGTTTGTTTTGTGTGTTTTCATCCGTCCGATTATCCTGGAATGGACATCGGTTATATAGTACTTCGCTTAAGAATGTGTCATATTTCACGATCTAGTTCACACGGCTGAACTTTGCGAGATTGACTCCCTTCGCTCTAGCTGAACACAGTGTCCCAAGACAGTGTCAGCTTTCTTATATGAAATTTAGACACTACTACAATGAACTGCAATGTGGAGAGAGATGGGCTCCATCAGGGATATAGCGCCCAAGACACACCGTTCTTGTAGGGCGGGAGCTGGTACTACAAACTGCAATACCAGTGCCTTAACGACCTCCTAGGTTATGGGACTGATGATGATGATGATGATGATGATGATGAAGTGTCAGCAAAACTACTTCATTAGCAGTGTCTTCCTTCCCTTCTCCTTAAATACACCGAGTGTGAATATTAAAGAAGCAAATAGCCAAAGATCAAAGCCCACAATCGGTTGGAATGACAACATAAGACAATCTATAAGAAGCCCATGAGTAGACTGGAACCAGCGCAAGAGTACATTGGATATAATAGTTTTATGACAAACATCTACACCCCAAGGTTGACGAAGAGCGACTATATGTACAAGAGTAAGACAATGTTAAGAATGTAAACCGGCCATTACAAGCTCAGATCACATGGGTTAATGAACTAAACATCGAATACACTGACCAACAGTTGAACATGATCTCCATGTCCGTCGACTCCTCGAGATCATCAGAGCAACAGCATGCCACTTTTCAACCATGATTAGTGATACATGGTAAACGACGAATAGAGCCTAGGATAAACCACCAAGTTTATAATGGAAATAAATGTGATTATTTGACAGCCAGCAATGAAGAAATAGAATAATATCAGTTTCGCTTAAGAACAATAAAGAAAAAGTGCTCTGACGTTTCGACCAATATGGCTTCATCCAGGTATATTGTTTGACAAACTAAAACTTTACAAGGAATATTCCAGATGGACGATACATTCCCAAAAGAGTACTGTCCGTTAGTAGTTTGGATTCAGTTCTGTCAGAAACAAAGTCAGTACCACAGAAATATAATAACTACAATCATAATTTCCGTCCCTAACCACACAGTTCAAAAACGCGATCCGCCTATGAGAGCATTTATTTTACCAGCAAACCGTGTTGCTACTAGGACAACCATAACGGCTTAGATTTACTTACCTGCTTGAAAGACTGTTTCATAATGTGTGTCTAACACTGGATGGATAATTGCGTGAACATTATTTTCGCGAATGAGATATTCTGGAGTGGTGACATTTTAGGATAAGAAAGTCGGGATATTTTTATTAGATTAATTTATCAAGCGTATTTTGCCTGTTTTGTAAATATTTTAGCGGTGTTTCCTGGTGAAGCGAAGTATGTGATAGGGACAACAAAACGAACTGTGAAGTCTTACAGATAATTTGATATCACACAAATAAAATGAATATAACTGAATCTACACTTTGGAAGTAAAACCTCTCCATATTAACCTCTCCAATAAGCTCAACAAATCAATTTACATCACTTCATGTGGATGGTCATGGATAGAACACACGCATAATTATTGTGACAATATAGCCAGGCATGCACTGGATTTGACTCACAAGGAAATAGCCGAATGATGAGGCCAAAGAAATATTAGTGGACAACTTTTGAAATGGAGGTCGGGGCATCATATAGAATTATAGAAAACGGTTCAAAGAAGACAGATTGGGTTGGGAGGGGGGGGGGGGGGGTGGAGAACAAAAGTGGGTGCAAATCTATCCAATGTCACATAATGATGTGTGTGCAAAGCAGATACAGTGTCATAGTTCATGTTTTTGTGAGGTGATAATATATTATGTTAAGCATGTTCGATATCACGGCCTTCAGGGCGACCTTTTTGTGTGTGAAGATGAGCTGAGAGTCTATAATTCTCAGCACGTGAAAGATTGCTAGTGCTAAGGTCATAGACTCTCTACTTGAGTTTCACATTTATCAACGCATCACGTAATCTCTACTACAAATAAGGGACCAGAAAATATTACTGTACCTTGGACACATATTGGAACGTAAATGCCATTCCGTTCAGGCCCAACATACTGATTAGGACGTGGTGTCAGGGCCAAGCACAATTTACTGACCAAGAAAACTATCTCTCTTCCATGAAGCGTTTCCAGAAACCAGGCTGTTTTCAAGGCAATCTGGTTGATGGGATGTGGATCGTCATGATCTGCAGCAGTGAGCGTCACGCAGATGAAGCCAAGCATAGCCCAGCCGCCTGGAGGACCACTGTCCACCTTCATCAGTACGCTCTGAATGTGAGTAAAGTCATTATAACTCGTCACTTGGCGCCCTTTTCAGGGCGCACAAAAGAGTAAACATACTCATTGTGGGCATTACACAACAATAAAGAATTCGTGGTGACTTAATACAGGCTTATAAGATGATCAGAGGAATCGATAAATTAGACTATAACAAGTTTTTTTAAAATACAGCCACCCACAATAACACGAGGGCATAGCTACAAGCTGACTAAATGGAGGTACAGATTAGATATTTAAAAATATTTTGTTAGTCAGAGAGTAGTGTCTGCTTGGAATGCATTGCCAGGGGAGGTAGTGGAGGCAGGGACAGTTAATGCATTTAAGAATAGATTGGATGCGCATATCTTTTAGAGCAAGGTGATGTAAATGTAACTGGTTGTATACAGACTCCACAGGGTCTTCTAAACCAGTATAAAGACGTTGAGTTAAGTTAAGTTAATAACCACCTTGGACACACGTTGGGCACCGACGCTAGAACAAGGAAACATCTAGGCCAATACCAATTCTTCTGTTTCGTCTTTCCTATACCCTAGTAGCTCAAGGAGAATCACAAAACACTAAATTTTGAATTGTCCGCTTCCACCTCTGTCAGTCCATTGCCATTGTCTCTTTCAATACTTTCTCCGCCAATTTTTGAATATTATCTGCCCATCTCATCCTGGATTATGCTCTCCATTCTGTTCTTCGTGAAAAGTATAGTTAGTCGTCGGATTATCTTCAATGCACGCGGAACGAGTCCATAAGCACTCAGATATCATCCTTATTATCTCCACCCTAACGTGCTGACAGTTCCGGTTCAGTACTGGTTAATTGGACGTCTGTTGATCCCTGTATGGTGTGCATACCTCGCCGAACCTAGTTTCACCCCAATTCTCCAGGCGCGCCAAAAAGAGGAGTAGAGTCAGAACGGAATTCCACATCATATTTTTTACAGATTTCCCTCATGATGTTTAGGATCTCGGCGCAGTTCAATGATCTGCCGCTCGCCACCATTGTTGTGCTCGCCAAACTGGCAGCTCTCTCGAAGCCTTCGACACCAGCATGTCCCGGAATAAATGTCGTGGAAAGTATAATCTTGCTTAGTTCATTTGAACTGGACACAACGACCGTACCGATAGAGATTGTATGTATTTGCAACAGTCATTTTATGTCCTACATTGTGAAAAATAGCATTTTGTATATTAATACTTGTGTTCCTTGTATGTTGCTCCAAGGATCTGTGTATCAGTCTATGTATATGACGGCATCCCTCTCCTGCGCGTTCTCAGTTATCACATGATTCACCTCGTGCTCTGCTCTCCCGTTGTTCCGTTCTCTGCATTTCTTGCCTAAGGTTATGATGACTCTCTGGTACTCTATCATTCTATAACCAGTGTGGACCCATTCTTCCCCTTTGGTTATCGTCTCAGCAGGAGTGACGTGTCCGATTGTTATCTCAGTCTGTGCCATCCATGACGCCCTCTCTTGATTCTTGATCCCTTGATACTACTGTACATAGGGTTCCCTTGTGTATGGGGTGATACGCATATAGACTTTGACTTGTACCAGTTTATGTCTGGATGTCACTGATAACAATCCCAACATGTACCGCATCATCCCAATCGGGGTATCTATAGTGCAGCCCAGAACCAGTCGCATACCTTCATTCCGGATGCGTTCCAACCTTTCACACTGTATTCTTGATAGTGTGAGGATGCCCAGTCCGAAATCGATGACAGACAACACGACCTGACGAAATAGGATGAACAGGAGGCGTTGTTTCAAGTTAGCAGCACCTATGGTCTTGAGTGCTCCTAACCCTCTCTTACATCTTTGGTCGACATGGCAATTATAGGAGAGACTGCGATCAAATGTCACTCCGAGGTATTTCAACCTGTCATACCTGTCAATGGTGCAACCATAAAAAGTGATGCCTGGGAGTCCAGCCTTTACTATGGAGTTATTCAAAGAGCACCACATCATGCAGGCCTTGTTCGGATTGATCATGGAGCTTGAGTTGCCGCACCACTGTGAGGGATTGCTTGCAAGGTTTCCTGGATGTCTTTGACCAACTCTTGCCTGTCTGAGCCAGTCCTGAACGTTAGGATGTCATCGGCAAATGTCAACGTTCGCCCTGTCCCTGTGGGTTGAAGATTGGCCACTTTTACTGTGCAAATGTTGAACAGCACCGGTGAGAGCGGAGACCCTTGACATATTCGCCTCGGTTCTGATGTCCACGATCCCATGCGTAGCGCAACTGTTTTTTCCATCAGGGCAGCTGATATCCAACTAACCAGCCACGGGTTTAGACCACGCTGCTTCAGACATGTAATTAACGTCCCAAAATCGACACGGTTGTTTTCGTCTTCCAGGTCGAGTGCAATGGCGACTGTTTCTTGCTTTGACTGAAAATCTTCATCCACATACGCGAATGTTCCAGCGTTACCTCAGGTTTCATTCGCTGTTCTATAGCTGCCCAGCGTATCGGATAGAATCTGCTCCCGTTCAAGGCAGGCCATTATTTTTCTGGCCCCCATCTTCTCGAGCAATTTGCCATATACATTATATATGGTGATTATTCGATAGCTGCTGAGAAGGAGACTGCTGCGTGGAGTCCTTGCCAGGTTTAGGCACAGATAGCTATGAAGCCAGTCCTCAGGCACAGATAGCTATGAAGCCAGTCCTCAGGCACATATAGCTATGAAGCCAGTCCTCAGGCACAGATAGCTATGAAGCCAGTCCTCAGGCACAGATAGCTATGAAGCCAGTCCTCAGGCACATATAGCTATGAAGCCAGTCCTCAGGCACAGATAGCTATGAAGCCAGTCCTCAGGCACATATAGCTATGAAGCCAGTCCTCAGGCACAGATAGCTATGAAGCCAGTCCTCAGGCACAGATAGCTATGAAGCCAGTCCTCAGGCACAGATAGCTATGAAGCCAGTCCTCAGGCACATATAGCTATGAAGCCAGTCCTCAGGCACAGATAGCTATGAAGCCAGTCCTCAGGCACATATAGCTATGAAGCCAGTCCTCAGGCACAGATAGCTATGAAGCCAGTCCTCAGGCACATATAGCTATGAAGCCAGTCCTCAGGCACAGATAGCTATGAAGCCAGTCCTCAGGCACAGATAGCTATGAAGCCAGTCCTCAGGCACAGATAGCTATGAAGCCAGTCCTCAGGCACAGATAGCTATGAAGCTAGTCCTCAGGCACATATAGCTATGAAGCCGGTCCTCAGGCACATATAGCTATGAAGCCAGTCCTCAGGCACATATAGCTATGAAGCCAGTCCTCAGGCACAGATAGCTATGAACCCAGTCCTCAGGCACATATAGCTATGAAGCCAGTCCTCAGGCACATATAGCTATGAAGCCAGTCCTCAGGCACAGATAGCTATGAAGCCAGTCCTCAGGCACATATAGCTATGAAGCCAGTCCTCAGGCACATATAGCTATGAAGCCAGTCCTCAGGCACATATAGCTATGAAGCCAGTCCTCAGGCACATATAGCTATGAAGCCAGTCCTCAGGCACAGATGACTTCTTTATAGTGTGGTTGAACTCTTTCACCATATTTCTTATCTCTGTCTATTCCAACTTCTCTTAACTTCACTTAAGAAAGTCCTGGGTCACTCGTAGTCTATTCTCAATTGTTATTGGATATTCCCAATTATGTTTTTGTATCCAGGTTTCATATTTTTATCCTCTTTTTAAACTCTCGATCAGCTCAGTTTAAACAAAAAATATAGATCAATACGGAGATTTCCCATTGTGAGGGTCCATGATTGGTGTGACAGGGTTGGGAATAAAGGCAGCATGTCTTGTCCGCGTAGTACCGTGCAGTGTTTGTTGTGATATTTACTTTGTTTGGTTTTTTTTAACTCCTTTCTCTTGAACACCAAGATGTAAACGTCAAAGAAATCCAGAATGTGAATTGGAAACTTTATCAGACGTTAGGAGAAAGAAATGCAGCTTAGACAAGATGAATGTTACACAGTGAATTGAAGCCGTTCTGTAGGGTATATGTAATGCTGTCAGGGAAGATATATACAGGAGTTAGAACATATAAGAATATGACATCGTTACAGGATCTAGAGAAATAAACACACACATAACTCATATTTATGACAAGAGAGAAATAATCAAACTAGGAATTTCGGGATTAATCAGAATACAATGTTTAATGAAAAACCAAACTGTGAATGACTTTTTGTAGCGAAATGGAAGACTGAACTCATTCAAAATTCACAAGGGACACGACCGTGCAGCCACTTCATTAAATTGAAGATTTGTTTTAATTGGATTGTCTACCTTAAGGAAGAATAAGCCAGCATGTTTTTATCAGACGATCCGGTAGAGCATTCGGCGGACAGCCACTCTCCCCCTTCTCTCTCTTCTCTCACCTCACTCTGTTTCATTTGACTCTGTCCTACAGTCACACCCTTGCACAACTTTCACACGCGCCCTCGTGGTAAAGCCCTTCCATAGCACTTTGGTTGGGCTAGCTTCTGAGGGCGCACAAACCTAGCATAGGTACATACAGATGCACACATGCATCCAAGCACTGGTTTATGCGTCCTGATATCGCCCAATTGACTACGGTCTGGGGTGGAAAATGGCGCGCCTCCGCCAGTAGAAACTAGTGAGGCAAACATCTAAGCAACAAAAAAAAAATCAGACGATCCAGTGATGAACGCCCCACCGCTGTGTGGATCTGCTCTTAGCTATGCAGAGTTTGACTTAGTGTTGAGTCATTTTGTTAGTGGGTCTTCCTCAGGTGTTAAGATACTTGAGTTAGTATTGTTCTTGGAACTAACTTGTACTGAGTTAATTTAACTCTTGGCATAGTTTCAAATGTGGCTAGTTACAGTATATGGTCTTATATCCAGAGGCGCACTTCCACAGGTGTACTTATGTCCTCCTGGCTGTAGTGTAAAGTGAAGCTCTACAGCAAGCTCACCCCTGTGAGTATTGCAATATCGATCCCTAACTCATTGGCCAGACTCCGAGCGCGATGCGGACGAGAGGTTCCATCTTGATATTTCAATATCATAATGTCGCTCTAGACGCCCAGATTATTTCGAATTGTGTTATCGTTGCTTTTATTTATATTATCCTCGTCATTATTCACCGCCTTATGTAACAGATGACACAGTAGATATACATCGATCCATATACAGAATTTAAAATATACGACGTTACCAAATTGTTGTCATTTTTTCTAAACTTTCCAACCGCATAATAATCTTTATGACAGAAACCAAGACCATTCCCGACTTAATGAAACAAAACGTGTAATCTCCATTATAAAAACTTTTTTTGTTAATAAATAAAAAAGTTAAAATAATGTAAATATGACAAATCCTCACTTTAAAAATGAAGAATTGTATTTAATTAAGGGAGGAGAGATAGTAGTCTTGGTCAGTGTATTGTCAGAATGTTGTGGCCGATCCTGACGCGACGTCCTAGTCAGAATGTTGTGGCCGACTCTGACGCGACGTCCTAGTGAGAATGTTGTGGCTGACCCTGACGCGACGTCCTAGTGAGAATGTCGTGGCTGACCCTGACGCGACGTCCTAGTGAGAATGTTGTGGCTGACCCAGACGCGACGTCCTAGTCAGAATGTTGTGGGTGACCCTGACGCGACGTCTTAGTGAGAATGTTCTGGCTGACCCTGACGCGACGTCCTAGTCAGAATGTTGTGCCCGACCAGACGCGACGTCCAAGTCAGAATGTTGTGGCTGACCCTGACGCGACGTCCTAGTGAGAATGTTGTGGCTGACCCTGACGCGACGTCCTAGTCAGAATGTTGTGCCCGACCAGACGCGACGTTCTAGTGAGAATGTTGTGGCTGACTGACGCGACGTCCTAGTCAGAATGTTGTGGCTGACTGACGCGACGTCCTAGTCAGAATGTTGTGGCTGACTCTGACGCGACATCCTAGTCAGAATGTTGTGGTTGACCCTGACGTGACGTCCTAGTCAGAATGTTGTGGCTGACTCTGACGCGACGTCCTAGTCAGAATGTTGTGGCTGACCCTGACACGACGTCCTAGTCAGAATGTTGTGGTTGACCCTGACGTGACGTCCTAGTCAGAATGTTGTGGCTGACTCTGACGCGACGTCCTAGTCAGAATGTTGTGGCTCACTGGACTAGCGTCTCAGGAAAGAAAGATCCATGTTATCGACACGCTCCAGTCGACAGAGCTGTAATATAGGAGTAGCTGTTTTACTAGCAGAGGTGGATAGTGAAGACAGGAACTGTACACCCCACCTCTCACCTCGTACAAAGAGATGAGGCCAGTACAATGACAATTCTAACACTTCATTCCTGAATAACATGTCCGATCAGTATATTTTATCTCACCCTGACTAACATGTCTGATCAGTATATTTTATCTCACCCTCACTAACATGTCTGATCAGTATATTTTATCTCACCCTAACTAACATGTCTGATCAGTATATTTTATCTCACCCTCACTAACATGTCCGATCAGTATATTTTATCTCACCCTCACAAACATGACCGATCAGTATATTTTATCTCACTCTGACTAACATGTCCGATCAGTATATTTCATCTCACCCTGACTAACATGTCCGATCAGTATATTTTATCTCACTCTGACTAACATGTCCGATCAGTATATTTGATCTCACCCTCACTAACATGTCCGATCAGTATATTTTATCTCACTCTGACTAACATGTCCGATCAGTATATTTTATCTCACTCTGACTAACATGTCCGATCAGTATATTTGATCTCACCCTCACTAACATGTCTGATCAGTATGTTTTGCGTGACCTGGCATTAGTCATCTCTCTCCACCATTCCAATGTAAAAACAACAATAAAACATGACCACATTGCATCTTAGAATTTAGTGCTTGTGGCGTAGCAAAATATTTCATTTAAACTGCTTCTATATATTGTTTACCTGACTTAAACGCAGTGGCATGGTTACGGTTTATGGTTTGTAACAAGAAAGTTGGGAAGTAATAGACGTTGTACACGTGTATAAATTCCACAGTTGCCAGCTGAGCATGAGAGTTGGGGCTAAGATGCAGCAGTACATGAGCTGACAGCAGCCAGCAACACATAGCTTTGTTTGTATCAGGGTCAGCCAACCAAAAGTGAATAAGACCCTGTTTCGTCTCCAGGTATATACACGCTATATAGCTGCACTAGCCTAGTCTGGCGGAGAGAAAAGGGATCGCAGTGGGAAGACAAACTCCGTCCTAAAAAAAGACCAGCTGAAATCGGATATCGGGCTGGAGGGCTCAGATATCGCAGTCTGACTGTAAACTACTACACAAGGTCACAGCGTCCTTTTCATGATGAACGCTGAAAAAGAAAAATAATAAGAGGAAGAATAAGAAAAAAAGAAGAAATGAAGAGGAAGAAGAGAAAGAACAAGTAGAGGAAGAATACGAAGAAGAAAAAGAAGAAGAAGAAGAAGAGCGTTTGGAATTGTGGGTCAAGGGTAATACTTTGTAGAGGCGAAGGTTCTGTGTTATGTTGTACTCACAGACAAGTCTCTATCGTGCAAGGAGGCGCGATCGCCAAATGAAATCCTGGAGCACTTTTTATTTCACACACTATTCTGTTGTTTATTAGCTGCATGTTC
>JAVGWX010000017.1:16526216-16616216 GCA_036924085.1 Ariolimax columbianus | reverse complement strand
CTTCTTCTTCTGCTTCTTCTTCTGCTTCTTCTTCTGCTTCTTCTTCTGTATCTGCTTCTGCTTCTTCGTCTGCTACTTCTCCTGCATCTTCTTCTGCTTCTTCTTCTGCTTCTTCCTTTGCTTCTTCGTGTGCTTCTTCCTCTGCTTCTTCGTCTGCTTCTTCTTCTTCTTCTGCATCTTCTTCTGCTTTTTCTTCTCCTTCTTCTTCTGCTTCTTCCTCTGCTTCTTCGTCTGCTTTTTCCTCTGCTTCTTCTTCTGCTTCTTCCTCAGCATCTTCTTCTGTTTCTTATTCTGCTTCTTCTTCTTCCTCCGCATCTTCTTCTGCTTCTTCTTCTGCTTCTTCGTCCTCGGCATCTTCTTCTGCTTCTTCGTCTGCTTCTTCTTCTTCCTCTGCTTCTTCTTCTTCCTCTGCATCTTCTTCTCCTTCCTCCTCTGCTTCTTCTTCTTCCTCTGCATCTACTTCTGCTTCTTCCTCTGCTTCTTCTTTTTCCTCTGCATCTTCTTCTGCATCGTCTGCGTCTTCGTCTTCTTCCTATTCATCGTTAGATTTGAAAGTGAATTTGAAATTATATAAAGAAACGAATGATTAAAGTCAGGTTATGGCATCTCCTTAGAGTTTGTCTATGAATGATCGGGATTGGAGAGGTGGATGAGCATATGTGTTTTCTCGGTTGGAAACCTTTGTAGCTGATGTTCAACAGTCATTTGATCCGTATCAAAACACGTTCTTCTGTATTTCGGATACTATGTTTGTTAAAAGTTTAAAATACCTATTCTCTCAATCTTCTGTGACATTTGTGGTGTCTAAAGATTACTACATGCTTAACTCTTCTGAGCTGGCATTATGCGTCATTTGGTAGTTGGGATTTGTGCACTGCATCCAACTTTTGTCTGTATCTACACAAAGTAACCCGCTTGAATGGTTAAACTTTATACCTATATCAGGTTGAGGTAGTTTTACAACTTCTCTTGTCAGGCTAAGCATGTTCCAATAGATGGAACTCAATTGATCTCACATTTCTTGAAACGATGAGATATATTATAGATAATTACTCTTAGTGCTTTTAGATTTGTATTTTGGGTAATCAGTTCACGAATCAAATTAGACATATCCCTTATTGTGTATCCTTTGAGTATTTCTTGGTAGGAGCTATACCGAATATTAATCCAGTTGAACATTCATTGCTGAAGGGAGCAAGCATTCTCTTAAAAATAAAACAAACGAGTTTCCCAATATCGTCTGCCAAAAAGAACTTTTGTTTGACTATATATTGCAAGGATGCAGTGTTGAATAAATGCTGGTGTAATCGTATTCGATCACAGAGTAGTATTCGGTCGAATATGAATGAGTTTATTAAATTCATTATACGGCTCCGAAGCGAATACCGAGTGAATATTCGGTAAAGGCAAAGTGCGTATGTTGCGAACCTTCGCATAGAGTATAATCAACTTCTCTTGGAAGTCAAATATCAGTTTCAATATTTACAATTCCAACACTCATTATTTATATAGCCGGTGTGTAATCCAAATATCACCCCAGTCCATTTAGGCGTCTGTGACACGTGTAGCAACAGTTGACGTACACCGCCGGATTGGTCCGACACTCATCAACGCTGAAGTAGTTCAGGATATTAGAACAGTTCAACCGACCGTAATGACTCGTAGAGAAGATGACGGGTCTGTCTCCATACTGACAGTCTGGAGATGGAATAGAAATAGATTAGCAAACCCAGTCTATATAACCCACTGCCTCTGAACAAGTCCAATATGTCCTTCGGAAACTTAAACCATAATTCTGTCTAAAATAATCCTTGTTTTATTTAAAGTAATAATAAAGTGTTTATTTCACTTTAAAAAAAATAAATTGAGTATATTCATGCGAGTGAAATCGCATATCCTTGTTCAGATGAATAACTGTTCCTGTTTCAATGCTTAGAGTCTAACGTGTTAAGGGCATGCATTTCAAGTTATCAGCTGCTGTGTAAAATTAAGTGACTTCCGACAAAAAGGATTAACAAAAGAGGTTCACATCTAATGATACAGCTGAAGAAGTATGCCCGTAGCTATATTTGCATGCTACATATTATGGGCCCGTAGCAGACACTGCCATCGGGGATGAAGTTTTAGAGACTTCATTGTATTAGGCCTCAGATTTTAATAAAAATGGTGTGACCAAATCCGCAACGCAGATTTCAGACGTCGAACTTCCTTCTCTGACATCATAAATGTCGCGCTGTTAACGAAAATACAGATGGACCGGCAATTTGGTTCGCATGCCAAGTTGGTAAAGTATTTAGTTACCTCTCTGTTACATAACATATGCTTGGAAAAGTATATATTTTTGTTCTGTTTCTAGAAAAATTAAAAATTAAAGTAAAAAATGTAGAGAAATTATTTGTACTTTCCCCCATTCCTAGTTAGCAGCAGGAAGTTTAAAATATCAACTACAGATAGCCGATAGCCTTCGGCTAACTGACAACATACATTAACATGCCTGTTTGGAAACCAGGATTCCAAATAAGTAAGTAGTACGAGAGAGATAGCAAACTGTTTGGGCAACACATGGTCTCTCTACAATCCAACCCGGGCGTTGGAGCTATGGAGAGAATTTTGTGAATCGCATTCAGATATGATTTCCGTGCATACGCTGTAGAAGACATGTCGTCTCTCTTAAGATTGATTTTTCCAAGCGAAATGTGGTCGTCTAGGACTGTAGTCCTTTTTAAAACATCACAAAATACCATCGTCTGACAAGACGCAAAGGCCAACTCAACAGAACACATATTTGGTTAAATATTTGCTTGTCTCCTGTAACAAAACACATGTTTAGTAAACACATGTCTGCTCGTTTGATACATTGTTCTATTTTCTTTTTTATTGAATGACCTTCTTACCGTCAGGTAAGCCGTCAGTGATCCACTCACGCAGTCGTACACAAGACTGACAGCAAAGTCTTCTCTTCTGTTGGGAGTAGCAGTTGATGCGGATGTTGTTGGTGTAGTCGTCGAAAATTTGACAGAATTCACGATTATAGTCTCCCCAGGCACAGCCTTTAAAGATGGGTATTCGAAGGAGGAAAGGAAGATGAATGGCATGTGATAAGAGGCTGCGCTAAATGTGGTTACTTAGTTCAATGTTTAAAATCTCAGAAAGTTAGTATGATAAAAAATATATATAATGTAACAATACAAAACTTATTATATCCAAAATTTGTTAATTGTCCGTCCCTAATTAATTAACTGAATTAATGCTTGTCATATTTGTAAAGGTATCTATCTACCAAATTAGTTCTCAATCGCTTATCTGTATTTCCTCAACTTGCGGGATTGACTTGATCGTATTGATCGAGTGATCTATGTGATGTGATCTTAAATCGGTAAAAGTGTAGCTTGGCGCGAAGTACTACAACACGAGGCCCTGCGCGGGGTAATTATGAAATAATGTTGCTGGGGAAATAGGGCAGTTCTGGTTTTGACAAAAGCGTAGATGAGATGTGCGAGGGGGAGAGTTGGGTTGTGACATAAATTTTCGCTTTGGCGCGGGACACTACAAATTGTGGTGACGTGTAGGATAAATATGTAAGTCGTTTACACTGATATAAGTCGAAAAAAGCATGGACCAGTTCAGACAAGCGTTGGGGGAAGAGGGGGGGGGGGAAGAAGATACGCGTGATTTGAGGAGGAATGGAGAAGAATAGACGGGGTTTCTGGACGGTTGAAGGAATATGCCAGTTTGGAAGTTCATGAGGAAAGATGGATGATTTGAAAGGTTGAGGAAGAGAGCAATGTTGATCCAAGGGATGCCATTGGAAGAGAGAGAACATTTAGTTGTTAAACTGCGGTTTGTTTCTTTGCTACTGTACATATATTTACATATATGTGTGTGTGTGAGTGTGTGTTTATGTATGTATGTATGTGTGTATGTATGTGTGTGAGTTTGTGTGTGTAGTGTAGCAGGTGTGTCATTATATGTACGATTATGAACGGTTTTGAGATGTTCGTACCAATAACTGCGTACAAAAATGCATCTATACATTCACATGCTGTACGTTCTTGTAACTAGAAGATAAGAGTCGACATTACTTACGTCGGGGTCAAGTAAATCATGCTGATCAAATCCATACATCGTGTTCTTGATATGCTACCCTAAACCGGCTGTCACAACAACCTGGACAACAAGGTGACGATCAACATTGTGAGCCTGTTGAGACGCCTCGCATTGCACTACAGCTATGAAGACCCATGTCCACCTACTTTAGTATGTTTCAGAATATGGCTTGGCTGTTTCATTCATTCTCTATCTCCCGCTTCCAAGCCATGACTGGGGCAAAAGGCAGCATTTAGTCCAGAGAACGAAATGCGCTGTGTCGTAGTTCAGTTTGGCTTCGTTGGCTTCGTTCGTTCTCAATCTCCCACTACCAAACCCTGAAAGGGCTTAACTAGCAGAATGTAGTCCAGAGAAAGGAATGCGTTGTGTCGTAGTTTACAGCTTGGCTGCGATATTTGCACCTTTCGGTCCAACACATCCGACTTCAGCAAGCATTTTTTGAGTACCGGGTTAGCATTCCCTCTTCGACCCCTTCTCCTTAGCCAGTCTGCTCTGCTGCAGTCTGTTATCCAGTATCATCGCGTGGAGTTGTAGAAGGTTCTTGACAGCTCTGGTTCGCTGGCCCTGATGCTAGCAGTCAGCTATAGGTTGCTGACCGCTGCAGCTCATGCGCTTTTCAGCATTATGATCCCGTTTCAGAATATGAGAAGATGCTCTGTAATCTGCTACCAGAGAAACATCTTCAACAGCGAAGACTTCAGCACGAGTAGGTTTTAACAAGAATAATATAAATATATTTACGTGGGATTCTGAATATATGTCAACATACGTGAAGACATGAACTGCTTACCAGGGTTAGAAACATTTCTGGTCTGACTGCACGTCTCGCAACAGATTCTCTGGTTGTCCGGTCTGTAGCAAAGTCCAGGATTCTGTCTCACGCTTTCACACCTGGCAGTCCGGTCTCCAAACTCGCATCCGAGTGGAGCATCTATCGTTAGATGGAAACTACTGAAATCTGAAAACTGCCTACGTTAACGACGATAATCTAAATTTAGAATGAGGGGCGAAAATAGTGCTACGAATATGATAACAAGAAGAAGAAATTGAAGATGATGACAAATATTAAAACATTCATCTTATTTTTAAAATTGAGCATAGGCGCCTGAACATCTGCTGGAAATGGGGATAAAGCAAAACAAAGAAAAATTATATTTAAACGATTAACAGAGAAAATGGATAAATAAGGACGTGTGTAAGCATTGTTGATAACCAATGGTGCATAGGTCTGTCGATATGGAACGCGCGAGGAAAGAAAATTTCAATAAACGTTAGGCTAAACATGTTAGTTATTTATGTGGATTTTGTGTTGCTTCCAGATGTTGTAAATGTGTTTCGTCGTCAAATAAACCCTACTCGTCTTGTAGTTTAGTTATGTAAAACAATTCCATTTCTAACTTGTGAAGTTTATTCTAGCTGTTTATTTTAATGCATTTTTCATCATTAATCACTTCAGAATACCATGTATTTTAATGATGAACACTTTTATAACAGCTTATTGTGAAATCAATATTTCTTTATGTGTTCCACACCTTTCTTACTTACTTACTTACTTGAATACTTGAATCGTTACCTTCATTGAATTGTATGTATTGCTCACTGAATCTTTTCATCTTAATCAATATATGCACATTTTATTGTATGTGAGCCACGTGCCATTATAATAATTCGTCTACCACCGTCGACGAGGGCCGCCAACATCATCCCATGTCATACTGCATCCTTGAGTGCACTCGTGGCTAATCAAGCCAATGCTAGCGCTGAAAGTTCTATGACACAACATAGTCAACATCTGGCTCTGTTATTCCCTCTGCTCTAGACTTCCTAATTGAGCGTCGATCCTAAGATGCCTAGACACGGAGACCCACGCTGTTTTCAACGCCGTTTGTGACCGTACTCTTCAGGTTTTTCCAGGTATCGATGCCTGTTTGAGAGCAGTTAAGGGACGTTTTCATACCGTCATTGATTGCTTTTTTGAACGCCCTTTTCATTGTTTTCATTCACTCAATTCACTGAGGTGATGGCGTGGACTAGTGGTTAAGTGACACGGCTCACAACCCAAAGCTGCTGGGTTCGATCCCCATCACAGCACTGGCCGTTACTCCGGGGAAGCAAACCCTTAGAATATGCAACAGGAAGCAGACCCGTACATAAAATGTATGCCGAAGTCGGATGTACTGGGCCGACAGGCGCAACATAAAAACATAGAGCAACGCATACCGCCTTGTGGGATAGAGAAATAAGGCAAACGCAAAAAAAAACAACAAAAAAAACACTCAGTTCACTAAACAGGAGCCGCTTTAGAAGCCTGTTGCTTGACATTCGGACCCATCTCAAAAGTTCTTTTTGCAAAAGTGCATGAATTCTTGTAATGTTGGCTCTGTATAGCACTTCATTATCTGTGACATGGTTCTGTCAGTAGGTATGCAGAATGCGTCTTAGAAAATTAATGTGGACGTGATTAAGCCTCCTAGCGCCAACAGCGTAGACAGTCCAACTCTCACATGCGTACAGCAGGTGTATACTGCCATTAATAACAGTACTAGTAATATAAGCCATTTCCACATAACACATGATCTATATTGCTTCATATCAAATACAGACTGCCAAAAACGATGCCTATTACCAGTTGAACCGAAGAGAGCAGGTCGTTGTCTTCAGACTTCGCACTGGCCACAACAGACTGAGGTACCACCTCTTCAACAAATTGAAGATAGGGTGTACCGACGAATGCCCGTGCGGTACTGGTAAAATGACCACTGAACATCTGCTGCAGAACTGCCCGACATACGAGGATCAGAGAGAGCAGATGTGGCCATTGCCAGTGGAACTGCAAGACAAGCTCTATGGTAGTGGCGAGAGTCTCAGGATGACCGCCGCTTTTTTCGAGAAAATAATGGTTACTGTCTGACTGCGTACGCAGAAGAAGAAGAAGAAATACAGACTGGTCACTGTAATTATCCTTCGTTTCAAAGCTATTATTTATAGATTTGCAGTGGTGGTTTATGTAACTATTTATTTCCTTAATGAGTTTGCTAGCTCCGTGCACTGCCTTCGTTCGTTGTATTTCAAAAACATGATTCGAATGTTACAGTGTCCTTATTCTTTTCTCATCGACTACACATGTGATGCAACCCCGACTTTTGTCCGGAACTGGACGTTATGGCGGTGTATCGTAACTTACAGCAAGGCTAGGATATCTGCGCATTTAGGAACCGGGTTTGTTTTCTGTCTTCTGTCCCTTTTCTCTTAGCCAGACTACAGTAGTTTATCGCGTTCCTAGTGCTTGGAATCGAAATAGGATCTTCGTTAGCTATCGTTGACTGACACTGGCGCAAGTAGATAGATTCGAGCCGTGGATTTGCCAGCTCGTTGACTGACACTGGCCCAAGTAGATAGATTCGAGCCGTGGATTTGCCAGCTCGTTGACTGACACTGGCGCAAGTAGATAGATTCGAGCCGTGGATTTGCCAGCTCGTTGACTGACACTGGCGTAAGTAGATAGATTCGAGCCGTGGATTTGCCAGCTCGTTGACTGACACTGGCGCAAGTAGATAGATTCGAGCCGTGGATTTGCCAGCTCGTTGACTGACACTGGCGCAAGTAGATAGATTCGAGCCGTGGATTTGCCAGCTCGTTGGCTGCCGCATCTTCGGCCCCGGTTGATAATAATGATAATACAGTTGATATTTATTTTATCCATTCCAATAAATAAAGATAACAGCACTCACTGTTTTTCCTCATTCTCTCGCATGTCTCACAACAAGTCTGCCTGGTTCTCACGTCGTAACAATCAGCAGGGTTTATAGAAGAGCATTGCTGAGCATGGTCACCATACTCACAACCTGTGTATATCAGAAGAGGTATGTATATCTACTGTCAAGCTAACAAGCATAAATTGCATTTTTATCAGCTGAATATATCTCTATATTTTTTTACCAAGCTCAGTTGGCCATATACTACACATTTAACCCACTGAATTAATCTTTTTACCAAGCTCAGTTGGCCATATGCTACACATTTAACCCACTGAATTAATCTTTTTACCAAGCTCAACTGACTATAAACTGCACATTTAACATACTGAATGAATTCTTTTACCTAGCTCAGCGGGAAGGAAGACTAACGTCTGGTCAGGCAAAATATACTGATCAGACATGTTAGTCAGGGTGAGGCAAAATATTCTGGCCAAGGCCCTCACCTCGACTTCCTAGTAGCCCTCCCTGGAAATGGGCTTTTTTCAGGATAGCCTGGCTAACGAGTTGAGGGATCGATGTGATACCCGTAGTAAGGAGCGAAACACAGATGAGGCCAAGCATAGCACAACCGTCTGGAGGACCCCGGTCTACCTTCATCAGCACGCTCGGGATGTGGTGAAAGCTACTGCAACCCGCCACTTAACGTCCTTTCCTGGGTGTACAAAAGAGTTTACTACTCTTTGTGGGTATTTGCAAAAAAAAACAACAACAACCAAGCTCTACTGGCGAAATACTGCACATTTAACCCACTGAATATATCTTTCTGTCCAGCTCTACTGATTCCATTTTTTACCTGAAACATACATTTTCGTGTCAATCTCAGCTGGTCATAAATTTCACCAAATGAATACATCTTTGTGTCAATCTCAACCGGTCATAAATTACCCCTTTCACCAAATGAATACATCTTTGTCTCAATCTCAACTGGTCATAAATTACCCCTTTCACCAAATGAATACATCTTTGTGTCAATCTCAACTGATCATAAACTACCCCTTTCACCAAATGAATACATCTTTGTGTCAATCTCAACTGGTCATAAATTACCCCTTTCACCAAATGAATACATCTTTGTGTCAATCTCAACCGGTCATAAACTACCCTTTTCACCAAATGAATACATCTTTGTGTCAATCTCAACTGGTCATAAATTACCCCTTTCACCAAATGAATACATCTTTGTGTCAATCTCAACCGGTAATAAATTACCCCTTTCACCAAATGAATACATCTTTGTGTCAATCTCAACCGGTCATAAACTACCCCTTTCACCAAATGAATACATCTTTGTGTCAATCTCAACTGGTCATAAATTACCCCTTTCACCAAATGAATACATCTTTGTGTCAATCTCAACTGGTCATAAATTACCCCTTTCACCAAATGAATACATCTTTGTGTCAATCTCAACTGATCATAAACTACCCCTTTCACCAAATGAATACATCTTTGTGTCAATCTCAACTGGTCATAAATTACCCCTTTCACCAAATGAATACATCTTTGTGTCAATCTCAACCGATCATAAATTACCCCTTTCACCAAATGAATACATCTTTGTGTCAATCTCAACTGGTCATAAATTACCCCTTTCACCAAATGAATACATCTTTGTGTCAATCTCAACCGGTCATAAATTACCCCTTTCACCAAATGAATACATATTTGTGTCAATCTCAACCAGTCATAAATTACCCCTTTCACCAAATGAATACATCTTTGTGTCAATCTTAATTAATTGCTTATAAAGTTGACACCTATTTCTTTGTAAACTTATATTTCCTGACTAGCGGACGAGTTGTCAAACTGTACATATTAGTAGACAAAAGCATCTTTCTGGATAGCTCATATGTTCTCAAACTGTACATATTAGTAGACAAAAGCATCTTTCTGGATAGTTCATATGTTCTCAAACTGTACATATTAGTAGACAAAAGCATCTTTCTGGATAGTTCATATGCTCCCAAACTGTACATATTAGTAGACAAAAGCATCTTTCTGGATAGTTCATATGTTCTCAAACTACATATTAGGAGACAAAAACATCTTTCTGGATAGTTCATATGTTCTCAAACTGTACATATTAGGAGACAAAAACTTCTTTCTGGATAGCTCATATGTTGTTAAACTGTACATATTAGGAGACAAAAACATCTTTCTGGATAGTTCATATGTTGTTAAACTGTACATATTAGGAGACAAAAACATCTTTCTGGATAGTTCATATGTTCTCAAACTGTACATATTAGGAGACAAAAGCATCTTTCTGGATAGTTCATATGTTCTCAAACTACATATTAGGAGACAAAAACATCTGTCTGGATAGTTCATATGTTCTCAAACTGTACATATTAGTAGACAAAAGCATCTTTCTGGATAGTTCATATGCTCTCAAACTGTACATATTAGTAGACAAAAGCATCTTTCTGGATAGTTCATATGTTCTCAAACTACATATTAGGAGACAAAAACATCTTTCTGGATAGTTCATATGTTCTCAAACTGTACATATTAGGAGACAAAAACTTCTTTCTGGATAGCTCATATGTTGTTAAACTGTACATATTAGGAGACAAAAACATCTTTCTGGATAGTTCATATGTTGTTAAACTGTACATATTAGGAGACAAAAACATCTTTCTGGATAGTTCATATGTTCTCAAACTGTACATATTAGGAGACAAAAGCATCTTTCTGGATAGTTCATATGTTCTCAAACTACATATTAGGAGACAAAAACATCTTTCTGGATAGTTCATATGTTCTCAAACTGTACATATTAGTAGACAAAAACATCGTTCTGGATAGTTCATATGTTCTCAAACTGTACATATTAGTAGACAAAAACATCGTTCTGGATAGTTCATATGTTCTCAAACTACATATTAGGAGACAAAAACATCTTTCTGGATAGTTCATATGTTCTCAAACTACATATTTGGAGACAAAAACATCTTTCTGGATAGTTCATATGTTCTCAAACTACATATTAGTAGACAAAAACATCGTTCTGGATAGTTCATATGTTCTCAAACTACATATTTGGAGACAAAAACATCATTCTGGATAGTTCATATGTTCTCAAACTGTACATATTAGTAGACAAAAACATCTTTCTGGATAGTTCATATGTTCTCAAACTACATATTTGGAGACAAAAACATCTTTCTGGATAGTTCATATGTTCTCAAACTACATATTAGGAGACAAAAACATCTTTCTGGATAGTTCATATGTTCTCAAACTACATATTTGGAGACAAAAACATATTTCTGAATAGTGCATATGTTCTCAAACTGTACTTATTAGGAGACAAAAGCATCTTTCTGGAAATGTTCTGATTCAGCGTGTGTGTCGTCTTACTTTAACTTTACATCTTCAGTGTATATTCTAGACATCTACACTTTCTTCCCCTTTTCTACACATCTACACTTTCTCCCCTTATTCTAGACATCTTCACTTTCTCCCCTTATTCTAGACATCTACACTTTCTCTCCTTATTCTAGACATCTACACTTTCTCCCCTTATTCTAGACATCTACACTTTCTCCCCTTATTCTAGACATCTACACTTTCTCCCCTTATTCTAGACATCTATACTTTCTCCCCTTTTCTCCGTCTGTATTGGATATTGTCGTGTGCCATGTCACATATCATGCCTGTTTGTTTGTAGATCGAACCATTTAATAACATCACGTTACAGGCAGTCCTGTTGATATATGTATGCAGTATATCTCTTACTTATAGCTGCATGTCGTGTTTCCACGTCACAGAAGCCTAACCTAAATCCTCCTAGCTTCTAGCCCCCCCCCCCCTCCCCTTTCCCCACCACACTCAAAGCCTTCTATATTTTTACCCCGCACACGTCTCATTCAAAACCCTAGATGTCTCCTAGCCTTCAATCAAAGTCCTCTGTAACTTCTAGTCCTTGAAAATCTAATTAAAACTCTTTGTAATCTCTTGAACGTATTAAAAGTCCTGTGACACTTAAACCCTATCTGAAAACCCGCTGCATATGTCCAACTTGTTAGCACTCATGTAAAAAACCCTCTGTAACTTCTAACCTTTATCGAAAGCTTTCTTTTACTTGTAGACCTCACTCAACACGTTTTAGTTTATAGCCTCATTCGTTTCACTCAAAGTCCTTCCTAGCTTTTTTCCCCTGACAAGCTTGACTCTGTAGGGAGCCGCGTAGCGCAGTGGTTAGCGCTCTGACTTCGCATCTGAGTGGTCCTGGGTTCATTCCCCAGTAATGTTTTTCAGGCCGCTATGGCTCCCAGGTCGACTAAGCCTAAAATGGGTATCGGTTCAGTCCGGGAAGTAAAAGCGGCGAGGGAGATGAGATGGCTACCGCCCTCATATAGCCGAGCCTTTGAAATGTGAGATCGCTAACACCTCACACACCTACGGCAGTAATGCTATGGGTTACTTTACTTTACTTTACTATGTACAAGCCTCTAATTATCTTATTTTTATGTAGCATCTAACCATGATCCAACCCTCCAAAGGATTTCCACCACTCAGCTCTCCAATTGAACGCCTTACCAATTCGCGATGCCTGTTTCCGTGGTCTGCACACCTCACAGCACGACCTGGACGTATACTCGTGGCTATAACATAGAGAGGTTCCCAGTTGTTCCACCGCTTGCTGGCAAGTCAATCCGTTAAAGCGAAGTTCGAAACCAGTATCAGGACAGTTCTAGAAACAAACAAGCAAACAAATAAACAAATTACTTAGTGTACGAGAGGTTGCAGGAAAACCTAATACAGATGATTACAGTAACAATAACATTAAGTTTTACAAATTATGACTGCAAAATAGTTGCAAAAAAAATTACTTTTTTAATTATCTTAAGTAAATCGTCATGCTATTCCATTTTTTTTCAGGCAAAATAAACAAACTCCTGCCACTTAAAGAAAGTGTTGATATCATAAATAAAACACAAATGACAAATATAACAACAAGCTCACTAAACACGGAGCATAAATATAAAATATAAAAAACATAAATATATGTGATGACGTTCAACTGTAATAAGTTTTAATAAAAAATAATATACAAGAATAGAAGTAAAGACCAATAAGTAAAAATGCACGTGGAACAACGAATAATGACCTTAATACATTTACAATGCACATGGGAATTGGATCTCACGAGATTGCAACCTAATCAACTACCACTGCGCGTAGGAAGATCAGGCTAGATGACACAATAAAGTGCACCATGGAGCTGATTTAACAGAAATACAACCACAACACTTGCTTGGGACAACAGACGCAATAAACTGACAACAACACATACAACTATAGACTCAACACACTTATAACAACATGGGCTTACAACTATAGACTCAACACACTTATAACAACATGGGATTACAACTATAGACTCAACACATTTATAACAACATGGGCTTACAACAATAGAGGCAACACACTAACAACATAGGCTTACAACTATAGACTCAACACACTTATAACAACATGGGCTTACAACGATAGAGGCAACACACTAACAACATGGGCTTACAACTATAGACTCAACACACTTATAACAACATGGGCTTACAACGATAGAGGCAACACACTAACAACATGGGCTTACAACTATAGACTCAACACACTTATAACAACATGGGCTTACAACTATAGACTCAACACACTTATAACAACAATGGCTTACAACAATAGAGGCAACACACTAACAACATAGGCTTACAACTATAGACTCAACACACTTATAAAAACATGGGCTTACAACGATAGAGGCAACACACTAACAACATGGGCTTACAACTATAGACTCAACACACTTATAACAACATGGGCTTACAACGATAGAGGCAACACACTAACAACATGGGCTTACAACTATAGACTCAACACACTTGTAACAATATGGGCTTACAACTATAGACTCAACACACTTATAACAACATGGGCTTACAACAATAGAGGCAACACACTAACAACATAGGCTTACAACTATAGACTCAACACACTTATAACAACATGGGCTTACAACTATAGACTCAACACACTTATAACAACATGGGCTTACAACTATAGACTCAACACACTTATAACAACATGGGCTTACAACAATAGAGGCAACACACTAACAACATAGGCTTACAACTATAGACTCAACACACTTATATAAACATGGGCTTACAACGATAGAGGCAACACACTAACAACATGGGCTTACAACTATAGACTCAACACACTTATAACAACATGGGCTTACAACGATAGAGGCAACACACTAACAACATGGGCTTACAACTATAGAGGCAACACACTAACGGTTGTTTGGTTAGTTATTGATCCAGCGGCCAGTGGGCTACTGCCCTTTGGCCCAATGCTATATAGTGGTATCTGCAAGTGTTTGTAAGCTGTTGTCTATTTCCTTACAAAGTGTTTCATTTGTCTGGCATCGAAGGAAAAACATATTTCCTAACATCTGCAAGGTGATGTTCAACAGTTTCATAGAGATGTGTGCACAGCCGGCACTCTGAAGTATATTCTGGTTGAATTTTGTTCAAGTGGCTATTAAGTTGTATGTGTTGGGTGCGAAGTCGGAAAATGGTGCTTTGGTCTCTTCTTTTCAGAAGGTTGATGTTGTATTTGGGATTTGGGATGTCCATATTTTGTAGATTTCTCTTCCAGTATTTTTCATTGCCCATCTATTCAGCCAGGCCTTTTTTTCACAGTCTTCAGTAGTTGTTTGACTGTCTGTAGGGTTGTTGGTGTGTATTGTTGTTCTTGACTTGCCCCCTTCTTAGCTAGTCTGTCTGCCTTGGTTGTTGGTGTCTATTGTTGTTCTTGACTTGCCCCGTTCTTAACTAGTCTGTCTGCCTTGGTTGTTGGTGTCAATTGTTGTACTTGACTTGCCCCCTTCTTAGCTAGTATGTCTGCCTTGTCACTGCCAAGTGTATTTGAGCCACCAGGGATCCATTGTATAACTATTCTGACTTCATGGGATGTGAGAAGTTGGTTGGTATCTAGCAATGTGTGGGTAAGTTGTGGCCAACAGTGACCACCGTCTTCCAGAGCTTGAAGGACAGATAATGAGTCTGTAAAGATTACCATACTTTGGGCTTTTTATGGGAAAGCGTCACAACACGGGATCACAATGATAGAGTTAATGGCCCAGGTGTACTCTTCTTTGCTGCATTTATTGAGACATTGACAACATATGCTAATGTTGTTTCTTACCTTTCGTCGGCCAGTAGTGACCAATTCATAGATAATGTGGAGGACAATTTAGTGAAGGATACTATTAAATGAAATTATACAAGTTGGTTATTTTTTCTGGTTTATCCCCAGATATTGGGCAGTACCCCAGATATTAACCTTGAATATAGGTTGTGTTGTATTATTAGTTGTGTTCTATGTATGCAATGACAACGTTAGACGCGACACACTAATAACACGGGCTTACAACGTTAGACGTGACGCATTAATAACGAGGGATTATAACGTTAGAAGCGACGCATTAATAACGAGGGATTATAACTTTAGACGCGACGCATTAATAACGAGGGATTATAACGTTAGACGCGACGCATTAATAACACGGGCTTACAACGTTAGACGCGACGCATTAATAACACGGGCTTACAACGTTAGACTCGACGCATTAATAACGAGGGATTATAACGTTAGACGCGACGCATTAATAACGAGAGATTATAACGTTAGACGCGACGCATTAATAACTAGGGATTATAACGTTAGACGCGACGCATTAATAACACGGGCTTACAACGTTAGACGCGACGCATTAATAACGAGGGATTATAACGTTAGACGCGACGCATTAATAACCAGAGATTATAACGTTAGACGCGACGCATTAATAACACGGGCTTACAACGTTAGACGCGACGCATTAATAACGAGGGATTATAACGTTAGACGCGACGCATTAATAACGAGGGATTATAACGTTAGACGCGACGCATTAATAACACGGGCTTACAACGTTAGACGCGACGCATTAATAACGAGGGATTATAACGTTAGACGCGACGCATTAATAACGAGGGATTATAACGTTAGACGCGACGCATTAATAACACGGGCTTACAACGTTAGACGCGACGCATTAATAACGAGGGATTATAACGTTAGACGCGACGCATTAATAACACGGGCTTACAACGTTAGACGCGACGCATTAATAACGAGGGATTATAACGATAGACGCAGTACACTAATAACACGGGCTTACAACGGTAAATCGGCGATTTTCCTTTACGAGGCAGTTAACGGCTGCAATCGACTCTGGAATCACTACTTGGTGTGCTTGATTGGGTCGGGAACAGTCTGTCACAGATCTCCGTCATTTTTGAACTTTCTACTCTACTCATACACTTGATGGAGTTAAAGGCATGCATCACCGTACTGGACCTTCATTCGTCGATGAATTTCTATAAGTTTAATCTCTTCGCTACTAAAAAAAACGGATAACAGAACGCAGCTTTTCTTTGGTGCATGTCAATAGTGGGGTGGCCATGTTTTAACTACGGTTATGATAGCATGTTGTTCATCTTTACCGGGATGGCACGCATAAGACACTGTTGATGTCCTTAGCAGTCATGTTAAGAAGTTAACCACAGAGGCATTCCTTTGAAAATGTATATTCAACTTTTAAGGTTTTCATTTGCCTTTTCTTGCTGACTTCGAATCTTTTAATCATAAACAGGATCTTTTAGGTTAAAACAGGGAAGGTAATTTAATGACATGTCTTTTTGTTCTTTGTACTCACCGAATACGTGTCTTGTTCGTTATAAGGGTAGTAAGAGCCAGCATTCACTCTAGTGTCCTGATATGGGTACCATTGACCTTGCTCTTGACCCTCTTGCACGTAGCGGGTTCTGAAGCCAGGAAACGTATCTCTCTGAGACGTTTGGTTATATCGTGTGGAAACTGATCTTTGGTTATGTACCGTCTTTGTGCCTTCTGGATAAGTGGAACCTGGTCTCACGTTTGGTACAGTATGAGATGGTTGATGATACGTGGAGCCTGGTCTTACGTTTGGTACAGTAGGAGACAGTTGTTGATACGTGGAACCTGGTCTCACGTTTGGTACAGTATGATATGGTTGCTGATACGTGGAACCTGGTCTTACGTTTGGTACAGTATGAGACGGTTGTTGATACGTGGAACCTGGTCTAACGTTTGGCACAGTATCAGATGGTTGCTGATTCGTGGAACCTGGTCTTACGTGTCGTACAGTATGAGACGGTTCTTGATACGTGGAGATTGATCTTTGACTTG
The DNA here is from genome assembly GCA_036924085.1 of Ariolimax columbianus. Taxonomy (NCBI): domain Eukaryota; kingdom Metazoa; phylum Mollusca; class Gastropoda; order Stylommatophora; family Arionidae; genus Ariolimax; species Ariolimax columbianus. Next base: position 16,599,063 of record JAVGWX010000017.1, on the reverse strand, counting down.
GTTCAGAATTAGAGCTTTCCGGATACGTAGAATTTGGTCTCTGGATAGGTACAGTGTGAGGTTGTTGATAAGAAGAATCTGACCTTTGATTTGGTATAATGTGAGAACCTTGCGGAAAGGCAGAGCCTGGCCTTTGATTGGGTATAATATGAGACCCTTGCGGATATGTGTAAGGTGGTTTCTGGCTAGGTATGATCTCAGAACCTTGTTCTTGATGTGGTGCACCGCCAATCGGGTTTCTCTGAACTGAAGATCGATGTGTCAGGTATGAGTCACTGGAACTTCTGTTGTCGTTAGATTGCTGAGTGGGGTCTGTTCGCCGATATCCGTGATGATATCCTGTTCTGGACAGAGCTTCCTGTCGTGTAGCATCGGCTGAAGCTGTTCGTTGTTGATTGTGTTCCAGAAAACTTGGTTGTTGTTGCCTTCGTCTTCTGTCTGCTTGCTGGTTGGGTGTCACGTTTGATGATGAATCTTCATGACCTACTGCTCTTTGTGACTGTTGTTCATTGACTCGATCTCGCTCGCTCCGTTGCGATCGCCATTCCTCTTCCTGTCGTCGCCTGATACCTTCCAGTCTGCGTCTCTCATTTTCTATTCTCCGCCTCTCCTCAATGAGCTTCTTCCTTTCCTCTTCATGCCTTCGCCTCAATTCTTGTCGTCTCCTTAACTCCTCCTCATACTCTGCTACCGTGCCAAAATTCGACTGTTGATTGGCCTGGTCTTGTAATGCGTCAACCAGATCAAATAAATCTGACCTCTCGCTGATAGGACTATCTATATAGTTTTGGCTCGACGCCATCTTCGGCTCTACATTTGTCTCATTGCTCTTGCTGGCAGCCTTAGTTATTTCACCACTTGTTTTTGTCTTTGTCTGTGATTCATAAACTCTTTCTTGACCAACCAGACTCCTAATGTTATTTCTTCCTATAGTTTAATAGAACAATGAAAAACATGTGAGATTATCAGAGTTTGCAACACAATCAAATGTGTTTTTATATAACCTAAATGTAAAGGACACCGGCTAACCCTACCCCAGGTACACATACTCAATGCAACGAACGTTCTTGGAAAACGGTAAAAGAAAAAAAACAAGCACAAAAAAGGCACACACTTTGCTTAATTCCACGTGTGAGAGCTCATGTGGTGTAAACTCATCAAAGTAAATAGTTTGGACGTTTTCATCGCCACTTTTACCGACATTGTTCAATTTTTGGCCTCCTCAATAGTTACAATTGTAGTTTTTGGTCGTTCAATTATTTAAAGATGTCTGTTAGGAAATTTCTTTCTGCTCTTTTTTAGCGTCCTATATTCTGCATATATCTTTATCATCTCAAATGGTCTGCCGGCGTCTTTGTGTTGGACAAGGACAAGAATAGCACCACTGTCTCACAGAGAGCATGTCGTAAGAGGCGACTAACTGTGTGAAATGGCAAAACTCTGGCCATGGTTAGGTGGTTCGTTTAGAGCAGCATAGATGGCGCCAAACAGGCTGCAGGTCTACTTTGCTCTAGTGTTTGTAAGTCTATTAAGACATCGGTTAACCATCCAATGCAGCGGAGTATTAAGCTGCTCAAGCCTAGGCAGCTAAACAGGAAATCATTCTCCCGGCTATAACCAGCTCATACCAGAGCTGGGACCTGCACATGGGATATCTACCCCTGTAGAAGTACAGGTCGACTAAGAACTAAGAATATCTTTATCTAAGTTTTTATTTATTTATTTAAAATAAATTATATCGACCTTTTCTCCCCTTTAACCCTAAATGGATTGTCCCGTTACAGTCATCACCCGCCAAATACGCATGATGGAAACTCAGGGAACTCTGTCTGAGGTGGATTAAAACGCAAGTACCAAGAACTCTACACCACATGGTAGCAGATGATCAACTGAACACTTTAACTGCGGAAAATTGTTGACATCTCGGCACATGTATTTTTTTAATGGAAAACTTCCTGTATTAACGTACATGTACGTTAATAAATTTGAGAAAAGTTTTTATTGAGAAACTTTTAAATAGGATTACGGCAATTGTTTGACTCAAAATATGGGCTCTGTAACATTATAAGAAAGTTTGTAAGCCAATATATGGGCTCTGTATCATTATAAGAAAGTTTGTAAGCCAATATATTGGCTCTGTAACATTATAAGAAAGTTTGTAAGCCAATATATTGGCTCTGTAACATTATAAGAAAATTTGTAAGCCAATATATGGGCTCTGTAACATTATAAGAAAGTTTGTAAGCCAATATATTGGCTCTGTAACATTATAAGAAAGTTTGTAAGCCAATATATTGGCTCTGTAACATTATAAGAAAGTTTGTAAGCCAATATATGGGCTATGTAACATTATAAGAAAGTTTGTAAGCCAATATATTGGCTCTGTAACATTATAAGAAAGTTTGTAAGCTACACGGTGAATCAGCTACGTCAAATCTGGCATGTAGCGTTGATCTAGTGTTCAGCGATTTGAATTGCCCTGTAGTTCGCTTTCAGCATGTAACTCTCGTCACGTGAATCCGTAAGGTTGGGAGAAATCACCAGATAACCTGGATCTTGTACCGCACCGCAGCCACAAGTATCGAAGTCCGAGAAACCCAGTTTCTTCATGTTCTTCCTGCATCGTGATACGCCAGTTTATAGTCTATTGACTGTATTTACTGTCTTCCAAAGTGACTAGAGTAAGTGATATCCAGGGGCAGGTTCCTCCTGAAGCTCGATCCATGGGTCCTGTATCATTCCGTGCCATAATTCAGTGCGAGAGATTTTCAGGGCTTGACTGTATGGGCTTTGTTGATTTAAGGAAACTATGCCTAGATTGAGGCTTGTGATTCGCTCTTAGTGTCCAAAAATTGGGTGTCTAGTGTCGTTTTACTTTTTTATCAAGCTTCAGCAGTCACACAGTTTCTGATGGCATATGGAGCTATGCCAAATTAAAGAATACGTTTTAGCAGTGGATACCGGTTTTAGGCATCCTGACACCATCCTGTCTACCTCGTTCATTGCTATAACAACGAGTTTTGCGAGCTGAAAGAGAATGAGATTGGATCCAATTTTGGACCTTCAAAAACCTGACACTAGTGCCATCAAACTGTTTAGCCTTATTAAACAACTACCCTGAAGAGTTAGCGGACGACATGCTGCCATAAATTTGATATAATTTGTGGATCGAGCAACGAAGGGACACATTAAAAGGCAGGTCAGAAGTTTGTACCTCCCTTAGCTACATGAGTGGAGATTGTCCTTACATTTCGCCATGTCCCGAGAGAGACTTACAGGACAATGTGGAGGGCTGATATGTATTGTATAACAGGACAGACCATAACAAAGACCACACACGTAAGCTTGAATTTTATTACATCATTTTAATTCAATAGTTCTTAGTCGACCTGTACTTCTATATGGCAGATGCCCCTGTGCAGGTCCCGGCTGTGGTATTAGCTGGATGTAGCCGGGAGACGCAGCATGTTAGGCGCCAACTCTGCTGCTCAAAACAAACCACCTAATCATGGCCGGTGTTATATCATGTCACACAATTAGTCGCCTCTTACGGCATGCACTCTGTCAGGTAATAGTGCCATTCCTGTCCTTGTCATGTACAAAGATCCCTGGCAGACCACTCAAAAGTAAAGGAAAATTTATAATTTGCACCTTTATCAACATCCTCTTTATTCTTTTCCTTGTTTCAATATTAGAAATGCGCCACCATTACCGTATGATTCCTTGTAGTACGTCTGCGCTAGAGCATGTATATCTAACACCACTCTAACAGTGGTGCGTCCCGAAACAATTTGCTTTACACCTGGGATGTCCAACCTACGTGCTCCAGGTGCAACCCCCAGCCAATCGATAACTTGTATCATGTTGTTTCCTATCGTCGTGTAGAAGTACCTTTTTATTTAGTATATAAATTTATGAACATCTGGTCACAGAGCGCTTGCTTCTCGTAGAATAGTACAGGTTCGGTCTTTGTCAACGAAACGATTCTGTCAACCCAGATGTAAATAGTTGCTTGTCTTACTCTTAGGGAATGTTTTTTTTGTTTTTTTGCGTTCGCCTTAATTTCTCTAATCCCCAAGGCGGTGTGCGTTGCACTGTGGTTTTTATTTTGCGCCTGTCGGCCCATTCTAAGGGTTTGCTTCCCCGGGATAACGGCCGGTGCTGTGATGGGGATCGAACCCAGCACCTGCTGATTGTGAGCCGTGCCACTTAACCTCTTAGGGAATGAACGCTAACGATCTCACCTCATGCAAAGCTGATGTGTAATACAACATGAATATGAAGTGTGTATCATTTATTTATTTGTCTTTTTATCTACACAATAATATTTCCATCATGATGATCTATTCACTGCTTATACAGATTGCCTATAGTCAGAACTTTATTTTTAGTATTCCAAACCGGTATTCATTGTTATAATTGCATCCTAGTGGAATTATCTAATCGGACTCGACAACTCCCTATTTGAGGATTCACGTTGTGGTTATACTATATTGAAGCAAGGCATTGCACTACAGCCAAAGCGGCTCTAGACACGCATTCTTCAGTATATAAGGTGACATAAGAAGAACCACCACAATCTGCTACCGCTCAACAAGTTGACGACAGTGATGAAGTCCTCATGACCAACTTTGAACAACAACAACAGACCCATGTTTGGTAATGAAATCATTAGTTGTTTTCGTTCATTTCTTGCCCCTGACGAAGGCCTGGTGACCGTAACATAGGAGTTGTTTTGGTTTTTGTCCATGGCTTAGCCATTGCTTATAAGTTTTTTCCAATCACTTAAAACGTTGATATAAAGTTGCTCTTAGAAGATAGACCACACGCAAATGAAAATGGTTGTAACAACAGATATCTTACCGTTCCTGCCCTCCACAGCTATAGTTCCGCTTGTAGCTAAAAGAAGAACAAAGCATACGAATTGCTCCATTTTACCTTAAACACAACTCCGTTATAAAGTATGTGAAATCACTGATGTAATAACTTATGAGAAATAACTAAGCGTATTAAGTTTTTGAAAACACAACAACAAAATATGAACAAAACAACGTTTCTCTCTATTATTTCTATGTGTTTCTGTTAAACCATATTCTAATTCTAATACCCTTGGTATCTTGGTATACATATAAGATCTCTCAGAATTGAATGAATATTGAGTGCGCAGATTTTAACCTGGATTCTGAATGCCCTTCACATGTATTTGTGAGAGAGTGCAGGTTTAGTTACCTTGAATCCTTGTGCGTACCTGCGCATCTAGGAATAAGCTGCCCTTTGAGAAGTTTGAACATCGGTGTCGGAGACTGAACTTGATATCAATGTGGGCTCACAGTTTGCTCCTAAATTATATGTTCTAATCTTAAACCGTTCAAAGAGTAATGAGACTATCGTAACATGTTGAAAGCCAGAATGACAGACGATAGTTTTTACACAAAATGCAAAGGATAGCGCTAATAACAGCAAAACAATTATGGACATAACAAATATTAAACAAACTAATTAATACAAATGCAAACCACATCCGATAAACCTAAAGAAACTACACAGTATTAAGTCTTTGTATTCTCCATTTTTTATGGAAGTCTAAGAAAAGTATCTGCATTGTACTTGCTAAGATGCAAATTGCTAACTCTGCATTTTCCAAACCGAATGTATTGGCAGTGATTCATATCAATCCTAAAAAATAAAATAGATCCACCAAGGGAATATATCCACAAACTAAGGGAATAGATCCACCAACTAAGGGAATAGATCCACAAACTAAGGGAATAGATCCATCAACTAAGGGAATAGATCCACCAACTAAGGAAATAGATCCATCAACTAAGGGAATAGATCCACCAACTAAGGGAATAGATCCATCAACTAAGGAAATAGATCCACCAACTAAGGGAATAGATCCATCAACTAAGGGAATAGATCCACAAACTAAGGGAATAGATCCACCAACTAAGGGAAATAGTTATTCTCAAGTTCTAACGTTTCTCTCTTCTGTGTATCATGTCTTGTTCTTATGTCTTCTGTGCATCATGTCTTGTTCTTGTGTCTTTTGTGTATCATGTCTTGTTCTTGTGTGTTCTGTGTATCATGTCTTGTTCTTGTGTCTTATGTGTATCATGTCTTGTTCTTATGTCTTCTATGTATTATGTCTTGTGTGTTCTGTGTACCATGTCTTGATCTTGTGTGTTCTGTGTATCATGTCTTGTGTGTTCTGTGTATCATGTCTTGCTCTTGTGTGTTCTGTGTATCATGTCTTGCTCTTGTGTGTTCGACTATACCCGAAGTGTTCGTCCTCATTCTCTTCTGTGTATCATGTCTTGTTCTTGTGGGTTCTGTGTATCATGTCTTGTTCTTGTGGGTTCTGTGTATCATGTCTTGTTCTTGTGTGTTCTGTGTATCATGTCTTGTTCTTGTGGGTTCTGTGTATCATGTCTTGTTCTTGTGTGTTCAACCATGCCTCAATTGTTCATCCTCATTCTCTCTCTTCTTCGCTTACGATTTGTTATGTACCTTCGATTCTACAAACTGTGTAGTTTGACTGTCATCTTCAATACTCATCAATGACACGAACATCGTCATTATCGGTAAGTGTCCTCCACGTATAGTCTTCCAAGTGTCTCTAACACTACTTTGTCGTTAAATACAGCTGCTAAGGCGCTCGCGTAAAGGTAAGCTAAACATACTGACAACCTCATGTTCACCTCCTATACCTGAAAACAGGCTGTATTACAGCAGGTTGGGCAACTAAACGAGGGTTGCAACTGACATACCCATAGTGATGGGCCATCTGAGAAGCTTTCATTGCATTACAGACAGGGTGGCTCGGATCCACCTTCTTGAAGGCTTCCATATATTTTAGAAGAACCACCACAATCCACTACCAACAACAATTCGTCAAGAATGAAATATTCAGTACCTGCAGACTCGAAAACAAAAACAACGTCTGCCATATTGCTATCTACGAGGTTGTGGACCATACGCTGTTACCCATCAATTCCGGCAATTTCAAACTTCCAATTACATCCTTTTAAAATAGATTTTAATGAAATGTAACAGATAAAAGTAAGGTCCTAAAAATGTCAAGGTGTGGAACACAAATATGGAAAAAAAAAAAATGAAAAAAAATGTAAGGGTTGATTAAAGTTAATTTTAATCAAAATTTTTTAATGGGTATGGTCAGATACCGCACTGAGACAAGAACACAAACAAAACCAACGTTACGACCAATAGGTCTTTATTAGGGACAAAACGCCAAACTGGCAACTATTTGTGATTAATCCGCAAATAATTATTATACATATATTATTATATTATAGTTTTTTGTACATATAATTTATAAAGGTAAACGTCAGCTTCTACGTCCAATGTCGCTTGCATAACTACTTAGGATCATCTCTGGTTCAATAGTAGTCAGCCAACATTGTAGGGGACCAGTTTCCATGATATTGTTTTCTCATTGTGCCCATGTCCTGGTGGAAAAAAAAAATAATTGTACTCATGCCTAACCTTGCCACAGAAGTCAGTGAGGAAATCCAAGTGGAAATGGAGAAAGTGAATCATTAAGAATATATTGCAGTAATCTTTTTAATACAGAGACAAAATGTTTCTTGTAGTTTTCTGCCATGACATTCTCAAGGAAATTAGTTGATGCCAAACGAAACGCGTTCCAAGCTTCTTTCTCGTCACTCTAAATCAACTTATCTAACATCTCTCGTCTCTGGAGAGTTCGAGAATCTCAGAACCGACAAGAATTCCTCTTTTCATTTACGATTCGATGAGTCGAGTACATTTGTTAGCCAAGTGCTTTAACGAAGATTTTCTTCAAATCAAGTGTGATATGTAGTGGAGGCATGATAATTTTGTGGGCATATACCAGGGCTGGAAGTTCCACATTATTCTCTCATGTCTTTGCTGAGGCCAGTATCTCTGCACGTATTGCCCAGTATTTGTTGTCCCATTTACAAGAGAAACAGGATTATTTCGTATATCTAAGCTGTAAGCCCATCAACATAGATGCTTCAGGTCACAAAGGCGATTCCAGTCATGCTTGTTGCATTGAAAACAGATTCGATTTTCGCTGGTTTCTTCCATCTACACAAACTGGAATAGATGGAAATCTGTGTCCTTATGCAGCAATACCGCTTTTAGATTGAATTTAGAGAAATCTATAAATAGCCGTTATTGCTGCGTGTCACGCTTTTTGTCTGATCATTCCCCAACGCATGGAAGTAGAACACAAGATCATCTTTCTATCAGAAGTAAGGAGCAAATGGCTCAAGGCGGCTGCATCGTTCACAGATTCCATTGTTACAGTTTTGCTTCAAGTAACTCCGATTTGGGTTAGGACAGTTGCAGATCGCCAACAAGATCGTTGAGTTCGTATTGGCTGAGAATCTATGTGCAGATGACGCACCTTGAAAGACACATGGATCTTCAATAGACATAAAGGATGCTGATAACCCAACTTTGGTGCACCTTGATCATCGTGGTCATCATAATCAATGGAATATTCATTTGGAGGTTCAGGAACAGGAAGTCATACGCCGTACGGAGCTGGTCGGATAGCAGATCGTACATTCGCTTGCGCCATTGTCCGCTTGTTTTTGACACGTGCAGAAACAGATGCAACCATGCTGAGGTAACTAATCTGACTGATTGATTAGATTTCCTCACGCAATAGGAACAGTAAATGGTGGCATCGCCCCCATTTGTCGCCTTCCCACTTTAGAAAATTACTTGCATACTGCGACATATGTGTGGAATCCACACCATGTATGCCCCCCCTCCCCCTTCACCCCCACCCCCACCCACATGTAGTATTCAGAATCGAGGTCACATTTAGTTTTCACTATTGCAGTGATGGCCTTTCATGCAATGCAACTGTACTGTAACTTCTCGTAAATGTAACAAAAGTTATGAACACTGTTGGCACAGTTACGAGGCATCAATTCTGCTGGTTTTAAATTACAAGGGTTACTGATCCGACACATTAGTCACGGTAAGGCAAAATATTCTGGCCCAGACCCCACCTCGATTTCCTCGTAGTTCTCCCTGGAAACGGACTTTTGGGCTATCTGGCTAACGAGGTGGGAAATCGACGTGATCCCTGAAGTACTGAGCGTCACGTAGAGGAACCCAAACATAGGAAAATCACCTGAAGGACTACGGTCCATATTCATCAGCACACTCGGGATGTGAGGAAAGCTACTGCAACCCGCTACTAAACGTCATTTTCAAGGCGCACAGAAGAGTAAACTTACTCGATGTGGAAATTCAAAACAACAATAACAAATTGATGTGGTCACATGTGTTGTGCTTATCACGAAGGGGTAAATGGCAGTCGGTCAAATGGCATGCTATATCTACGGGACTTCGCTTACAACTAACGGGTGCATATTATCATCAAAGATCGTAACGCCACGATATCACCTCAACTTAACAAACTACAAATCTGAAAATAGGCAATATCGTCGGAGATAGGTGTTGCGTGTATAGCAAGGGCTGATCTAATATAGCGTATAAAGATAGGCAAACAGCATTGCGAAATAGTTACCTCTGCACACTGTGCAGACCAACTCGTTTATGCATCAAAATTGAATTTTCTACATAACAAGAGCTATTATTTCCGTATTCATTAACAATTAATTAGTACAAATTGAATATTTCCATTTCAAACTCATATTGTGTTTTGTTCAGTGTAATTAATCGTTTATCTAGTCTTAAATTGTCTGTCTTCAACCTATTAGGAGAATAGGTGCATCATTGTATCCCATCACCTTACAGGAAGCCTGTATCAAATCATTTAAGTGCTTCTTCGATAGTTGTTTCTGTGACACTTTGTTTTACATGAGTAAGGTGCCAGTCTCATGCACAACACTACTTAGTCAATATTGTATAATGCACTGGACAGTGTAAAGATGTCCTATCTTTTTCACGCTGTCCCCACCTTTGCTCTGTTACTCTGTCTCTTCCACATGAAAGTTAGTCCTTCTCAAACAAGTTTTTTTTTTTTTCCACTGATATCGAGAGGACTAAAGCTCTAAAACAACACAGAACAGATCCACCACAGAACACATCCAACACATAACATCTCTAACACATAACATCTTTAACACATAACATCTCCAACACAGGGATGCTTCTGTATTATCAAATACCAGTTACCAGAATAGTCTCGGTGTAACACAAGCCTCACCTTTCTTGACATGCATACCAAACAACATAACAAGTAATATATTGCTGAACAACTTGATGTGTGAGAGTGTGTATGTATGTGTGTGTGCATGTCTGTACGGTGAACTTAGGAAGGCTATCGAAAAGGAGATTGCCCCAAAAAGGGATTTAGGACAGTCTGATATGCTGTCACATAGATGCAGATAACTGGGAGAGCATTGCGGAAAATAAATCTGTCTGGAGAAATGCAGTAAGCGTGGGCGTTGCTGAAAGAGAAAGTCACCGTTTGCAGACGACTCAAACCAAACGCCTGATTCGGAAGGAAAGAGCAGCGAAACCACCCACCCTGGCAGCAGAAGACATAATGTGCAAACCATGCAATAGAACATTCCATAGCCGCTATGGACTGGTCAGCCACATGAATGTGTGTGTATGTGTATGTTATGTGTGTGTGTATGTGTATGTTATGTGTGTGTATGTGTATGTTATGTGTGTGTGTGTCTGATTGTTCATTATCAATCTCATGTTCCATCAACAATGATCATGTCTAAAGTTAAATTAGTGTTAGGGGACGGCGTGGCCTAGTGGTTAAGTGGCATGGCTCACAACTCGAAGGTGCTGGGTTCGATCCCCATCGCAGCACCAGCCGTTACCCCGGGGGAAGCAAACCCTTAGAAAATGCAGGAGGAAGCAGACCCTTACATAAAATGCATACTGAATTCGGATGCACTGGGCCGACAGGCGCAAAATAAAAACCACAGTGCAACGCACTTGAGGATTAGAGAAATAAGGCGATCGCAAAAAATAATAATAATAATTTGTGTTAAGGTCATGTAATAACAATAATAATAATCTCTTACTCTCTTAATCTTCATTCTAGTATTCAATCAGACAAGTGTGTCTGATGACAGGAAGCCAGATGTTGAGTAAACGTATTCCGGCTTCTGCCTTGGTGTACGATGCTGGGCCGTCTCTCTACCTCAGCCTCGGTCTACCGTGAGGGTGTCTAGAGTTGTAAGTCTACCAGGACGTCACTCTGCGTATCCGGCATGCGCACAACATGGCCGGCCCATCTATATTTTCGTAACAGCGCGACATCTATGATGTCAGAAAAGGAAGTTCGACGTCTGATCGTTAAGTTGCAGATTTCGTCTTGAATGGAGATCTTCAATGTTCGTCGATCCATCTGCATCATCTTTTCGTAGGTTCCACATCTTGCAGCCATACACCATAGCTGGAATAACCACAATGTAGAGGGCGAACCCTAGCGTTGTCGTCTCGCATCTGTTGCAGTGGAAGCTGAGCCAACCAGCTGTTCTCCTTCGTGAGATATCTCGATTTATTGAATGGGAGATCATGATCTATTGGCCCAAGTATATATACGAATTTATGTTTTCGACGGGACAATCTCCAAGGCGCATATCTCCCTTTGGGCAGAAGGTGTTGGGCATGAACTTGTTTTTCTGTCTATTGATTTGATGACCAACTGCAACGCTTGCTCTGCTGAACTCATTCAGGCTTTTCTCCGCTTCTTTGTAATAATAATAATAACGTGCTCGTTGGAGCAATTTGCTGAGCCTAGGCCGAGTGCCCCATTTGGAATCACTTTTATTTAGCGTTCTAATAATGCATTTTGTCACTATATTTTCGTAGTGGAGTTCCATGGGCATGGTTTATCTGAAGTGAATTTGGTTGTGGTCATATTACAATAAAACATTTACACAATCACTATCGATTCGTCATATTACAATAAAACATTTACACAATCACCATCGATTCGTCATATTACAATAAAACATTTACACAATCACTATCGATTCGTCATATTACAATAAAACATTTACACAATCACTATCGATTCGTCATATTACAATAAAACATTTACACAATCCCTATCGATTCGTCATATTACAATAAGACATTTACACAATCACTATCGATTCGTCATATTACAATAAGACATTTACACAATCACTATCGATTCGTCATATTACAATAAGACATTTACACAATCACTATCGATTGGTGCTAGCATTAGGTTTAAACATGTCGTTAGAAGTTGTACAATCTCCAAATGGAGGCCAAAGAAGAAATCAACATACGACAGCTTGTTGAAAAACGTCAGAAACAGAAATAAGAGACATAAGTTAAGGTCGCAGCACGATACGAAGTAATGCCACAGACCAAGTATAATGGAGGGAGTTTGGTCCATCGACTGCCTTAACAACCATTGACTAAGGACTTAAAATGAAGAAGGCAACACAATATAACGTTCTTCGCACATCCGGATGCGTACTTGAGAATGTGGACGCAGCCGTCCTGGCCGTAGTGCAGCGACTGTGTTCAAGTGACTGTTAAATTATAAGTGTTGAGTGCGAAGTCGGAAAATGGTGCTTTGGTCTCTCCTTTTCAAGTGATTGATGTTTTTGGGACGACGATATGTTTGTAAATTTATCTCCCAGTATTTCCCATTGATAGTTAAGGTCAGGTACTGCGCTCAGACGAAAACAGAAAGAAAACCTACGTTACGATCGAAAGGTGTTAGGAAACAAACAACACAAATATGAGCTAACAAATTATAGAGGAAGGGATATATATATAAAACAGGAGTATAAACAAATAAATGAGGGAGAAAAGGTACTTAGCACATAAGATCGAGTCACTGGTCACCCATAGGATCTATAAATACATCTAAAAATGGCCAAGGTCACCTTCCTAGTGAACTCGTTTGACGTGTGGAGGAAACAAACGAGCGGAAGTGATCGGCCATGAAGGCGTAATGAGGCCAATGAAATTATCTCGCACCTTCCGTATACGTAAGGTGATATCCTTATGAGTACTACCAGGTGTCTATACAACTGTCAAGTTATATTAAATAGTTTACATTCAGTAAAGGCGTATTCCCTAACATCTTCGATAGGAGCATTCAATCTGATAAATTTCGTGTTTTCTTAGTGCATTTGTAGATCCAATTGATTGATTTGAAATTTTTTTTAATGTAAATTTATTTTTTAGCTGATCACAGCCATAGGAAAAAAGAGTCAAGTCATGAGCAAAGTCTACATTGCCAAATTATTTCGTAAAATGTAAAATAATGAGGTCCCCATTAAATGAAGTAGTATGTCCAGTCAATAGCCGACAGACAAAGAAACTGAGACAACATACACCCATGTTCAACACCAGTGTTAATCATTTAAAGATTAAAACAACTCAATTTCAAACTAGTAGACAATATGGTGCTCAAAACATTATGGATAGCGAAAAGGACAACTGCAGATATCTACAAGAACTAGATATCCAGGCTAGTTAGTAAACAATATTTTGTCCACTTACTTACTTAGTCGTTCCTCTTCTACCGTGAGGTGTAGAGTCTTCTACCTTACTTACTTAGTCGTTCCTCTTCTACCGTGAGGTGTAGAGGTTTGCCAAAGAGAACGCCACACTGCTCTATCCGCCATCTTTTTCCTGGTCCCTTTCCAATCCAGCCCTCTATCACTTAGGGACTGTCTTATGTTGTCTTCCCAACGTACTTTGGGACATCCTCGGGGTCTGCGTCCTTGACTTTTGATCTCCCATGACCGCTTTGGTATCCGATCTTCTTCCATTCTACAGACATGACCACAGCACTGTAGTTGGGACTGCTCCACTCGTGTCTGCAGGGGTTGAACTTGTAGATTGCTACGTATTGTCTGGTTACGGATCTTGTCCCTTTTCGTCACCTGAACCTCCTTTCTTAGGTACCTCATTTCTGAAGTTTGTAATTGCCTTTCTTGGGCTGTAGTCATTGCCCATGACTCACATCCATATGTCAGGACAGGCACATAGGTCGTGCGGTATACATCCATCTTTGTTTTCCTGCTAATTTCTCTTCTACTGAGGAAACCTGTTATATTTTGTCCAGAAAGCTGAAATATTTTGGTTACATCGAACGTCATAATGGTCTGGAGAAAACGGTACTAGAGGGTAAGTGCCGGAAAAGTGGGACAGAGGCAGACTGAGGAGAAGATGGACATAAGACATCACGGAGGTCCTGAAGATGACAACGAGAGAGGCGGGAGTTCTGGCTAGAGATCGAGAGTCTTATAGATCGGCTGTTGTGAGAGCTACGTTCGACAAAGGACATGCTACATGATGATGATGATGGGGCAATAACCTCTAGATAACGATAACTGAAAGAGGTTAGTTATTGTTCATTGGTGCAGTATTTGAAGTGCCACACTAATAATATACCTGTACATACACTCGACTCTCCTCAGTCTCTTACCTCATTATCACATGTACTACACCACCCCGTCCGAGGAAATGGTGTTCCCATTGTAATTTAGATGCACTTTCAGAACTTCGGTTCATTTAGTGTTTCTTAGGTGTGAATGATTTTAAAAGAAAAGATTTGTAAAAACTGATGTACAGTTGCCCTAAGAGAAGAATATGTACACATCGTCATCCCTGCATACATTATTGCTGTTCGGATTGGGGCAGATATTATTATTGAACGAACAGAAAGCTACCTGCATGTTACAACGGTTGTGGTTGCCGCTTGGAATATATTAAGGGGGTCACACTTTATTTAAGCGTCTGCGGAGTTGAGTAGTTAGAGCGTCTGCCTCTCCCCTCTAAATATTTGGTTTAATCCCTGAAACCACATACTTCACTTTACCCTGCTTAACAGTTAACAAAGACAGCAAGAAATAATAGTGGTTAATTCGCCTAAAAAGAGGCGGAGACCAGGTAAAATGTAGTCATTAACACTTCAACCCTGACGACCGTGTTGTTACTGTACTACCATTACCTATTTCATTAATTCACTTTTCCGTTATAAAATGAAGCAAATGCCACCCATACATTTGGTCCCTTTTAAAAGAAACCTGCTTCCAAACATTTCTAATAATTCATATTTTCGCTACATTATTAAACATGTATTTTATCTGCAGCTGGTCCATTTGCAGGAAATCTGTATCCAAACTTCTACAGTGGTATTTCTAATTTACACTTAAATAAATTGTTGTTTTAACAAACTGAAACATTATTAAGTTAATTTTAAGATTCACCGCTTTTTCCAGTTGACCGAGCTAAAAATGGGGAGCTGACGAGGTGAGGGACAATTTCGAAGCCCCTACGAAGTTCGGGTTCTGTCTTTGGTACGTACAGCAATGAAAGGGAAATATGTACATATGAAAGCGCACAAGTAAACTGAAGTCGGTAACCATTTTTTGTTTCACTGCCAGTAAATCTCTATGAAAATTTCTACTTCATCGTGTCAATGTCACGCACAAATCTAACACGACAGCTCGCTCCACAAACATGTACCGAATAATCGTGTCCGTAATTATGTACCCTAATGTTAAAGGCAAGTGTTTACAATAATCCTGTTTTTAGCCTTAACCTCAGGGATTACTTAAATGGACTTCTGGGATCAAGATGCTGAGCAGCACATGAGCTGCAGTGGTCAGCGACCCATAGCTGACTATTAGCGTCAGGGCCAGCGAACCATAGCTGCCAAGACCCTTCTACACCTCCACGCAATGATACTGGATAACAGACTGCAGCAGAGCAGACTGGCTAAGGGAGAAGGGATCGAAGAGGGAATGCTAACCCGATACTCAAAAAATGATTGTTGAAGTCAGATGTGTTGGACCGAAAGGTACAAATATCGCAGTCAAGCTGTAAACTACGACACAACGCATTCCGTTCTCTGGACTACATTCCGCTACTTAAGCCCTTTCAGGGTTTGGTAGTGGGAGATTGAGAATGAACGAAGCCAAGCCAAGCCAAATAGACTTCTCTTTGCTGATGACCAATCACTAACAGCAACCTGAAAAAAAGAACTGCAGGAACATATCAACAATCTTAATGAGGTCTGTACGGATTGCAGTATGAAAATCAACATAGATAAGATCGAAGTTATGACGATTGCAAGAAAAGAAATAGAAACAAAAATATTCGTACAAAACCAACAAGTAAAATATGTGAACAATTGCATGTACCTGGCTAACATAATCTCAGCAGATGGTTAAGGCGTCACCGAAATCCAAATCAGATGTAATAAAGCATGTCGAATCATTAGGCAAATGTCCCCAATATTACAATGTAAGGACGTGACAATGGATACTCAAAGAACGCTATAAAACACAATATGCCTACCCACACTTGGCTATCAGTGCCAGAGTTAGACATTAACAAAGATAAAAGAAATAGTGTAACAATAGAGATGAAACCTGCGCAGAATGATTGGAGGAACACGAATGGATAGAATCAGAAACGAAGATATTAGGAGACAAGTAGGTTCAACGCCAATGCTAGACCTCATCAAGAGACAGCAAAAGATGTATAGCAGAGATAATAGAACCTGTAAAGGTCTGCATGTTCGAAGCCAAACTAGTGCCTCGTCAAGAAACGTCTTCATAACCTGACGCTGAAAGGCACAATCAGGACAAACAACGTAAAAAGGTATGAGTCAATTCCCGAAGTGGATCTCGGGACC
The DNA here is from genome assembly GCA_036924085.1 of Ariolimax columbianus. Classification (NCBI taxonomy): domain Eukaryota; kingdom Metazoa; phylum Mollusca; class Gastropoda; order Stylommatophora; family Arionidae; genus Ariolimax; species Ariolimax columbianus. The sequence continues at coordinate 16,582,409 of JAVGWX010000017.1, read as the reverse complement.
CCTTACTGGGGAGGAAATAATAAGGCAACTGTACCTCTATGTTTGTCAAACATCTGAGGGATTACGACCGAACGCCTCTAAGCCGGAATCCCGCCCTAAATCTCAGCACCACTGCGATAGGAGGCTACGATATGGTTGGGACCTGGGGCTCACGTCTCAGCCCGAACCAGTCGAGCCGCAGAAAGAGGTCTCTGCCGTCCGCCGATCAAAGCGGGCGGAAAGCTGCTCGATATTCACCCCATACGGCGATGAGGTGTGAAACCACTAGTAGAAGACTTAGTTCTCGGTCGGGGTGTCGTAAGCAGTAGAGCAGCCACCTCACTGCGAACTGTTGAGACTCAACCCCTAATCATGATATATGTCCGCACACCAGGCGAACAACATCTCCGTGCCAGAGCCAGGCTTGTCCCCTGGTTAAATGCACTCCTGCCTCGCTCTTTACCTCTGTCTGCTATGTCATCCCAATGGACGCAGAAGAGATGCAGTCCAGCGGACATTGCACCTCTGCCCTATTGTGACAACCTCCCGGGTGGCGGGGAATGCTAGGCGTGCCAACACTGCAGAGGAGCCGAGAAAATAAAGGGAGCAAAGAGATACCCCACTTACATGCATATGCTACGTTTCTGGCAGGACGTGACGATCATGAGACACAGACACACTGGACTGCCTCTCTTCCGGGATAGTACAAACTAGTATATAGTCTATCATATCATGTCATTCCCACACCCTATAGACACGAGTGGGGAAGACTCGATAGTCCTGCAAGACAACTTCCCTAAGAGAGACAACTCTGACCAAAAACAACTGCTGTCTTGCAGATAGGCTGGGGACAGCCAAAGGCTAAGGAGGGCATCCCTACTGAAAAGCCTGTTGAAATCGGATGCACTGGGCCACATGCTTAGCAAAGTAACACAGTGCAACGTATATCGCTGTAACCAGCGTACGAAGAAGAAGAAGAAGAAGTATGTCAGACGACTTGGAGACTACTAATTGAATTGTGCATGGGACGTCGCGTGAAATAAATTGCTGCAGAAACCACCATTACAAGACAACATGCGCAGTGCTTTGGCGCGTGCTTCCTGAAGGAGATCAATGTCAAGTGCTGACCCTATACTACACCTGAAATAACACAGGAGAGGACAAGAAGAGACAGAAGATATTAATCTATCCTACTTTATATTCCTCTACCTTACTAGTTAAAATATTCAACTTATCTTAACTTAACGTTTTTATACTGGTTTAGAAGACTAATCAGTCTTTAGACAACCAGTTACATCTGCATTATCCTGCTCTAAAAACTGTGCACATCCAATATATTCTTAAATGCATTAACTGTCTTTGCCTCTACCACCACCTGGGGTAATGCATTCCAAGCATTCACCACTCTCTTGACTAAAAAATATTTCCTAATATCCAATCTGGATCTTTCTTTAGGTAATTTGTATATGTGCCCTCTTGTTTTCGATAGTGGTTGAATTTTGAAGAAAAAAAACAACTCGTTTAGTCTAATATATATTCTAGTCTTTCCTTTCCCACCTAAAGCAAAGAATATAAATCGGTTAGGAAGAATTGTTGTCACTTTGTATGAATTATAATTCTTTATGGCGTCGTCCAGTCTGGATACAATATTGATCTTTTCTCCTGCTAGTTTTCAGATATTTTCTCCTGCTAGTTATCAGTTATATTGTGGAGCCGCGTAGCGCAGTGGTTAGCGCGCTGGCTTCGCATCTGAGTGGTCCTGAGTGTTTTTTTCAGACCGCAATGGATCCCGGGTCGACCCAGCCTTAAATGGGTACCGGTTCAGTCCGGGAAGTAAAAGCGGCGAGGGAGAGGAGATGGCTACCGCCCTCATATAGCCGAGCCTTTGAAATGTGAGATCGCTAACACCTCACACCCCTACGGCAGTAATGCTATGAGATACTTTATTTTACTTTTACTGGTTATCAGATATTTTCTCCTACTAGTTATCAGATATTTTCTTCTACTAGTTATCATATATTTTCTCCTACTAATCAGATATTTTCTCCGGCTAGTTATCAGTTATTTTCTCCTACTAGTTATCAGATATTTTCTCCTGCTAGTTATCAGATATTTTCTCCTGTTATCAGATATTTTCTCCGGCTAGTTATCAGATATTTTCTCCTGCTAGTTATCAGATATTTTCTCCTGTTAGTTATCAGATATTTTCTCCTGTTAGTTATCAGATATTTTCTCCTGCTAGTTATCACATATTTTCTCCTGTTAGTTATCAGATATTTTCTCCTGCTATTTATCACATCTCATGTTAGTTATCAGATATTCGCTAGGGTAATAAAGTAGTATTATCTTAACTGCGCTTTAGCGAAATAGCATTGTAAGGCAAGCACGAAACGATGTGACTATAAATAGATTTAAAGAACGTCACATCTGCACAAGGGGTTCAGCGAGTACTGAGCTCATGAGGAAGGAAACGGTAAACAAAAGTGATGGCATGTGAGAAAACATAAATATTATGAAAGTAGAAAAGGAAGACGGTTGTACATGTCAGAAACACGCAAGGTGGAATAGCTTGATTTTAGGTTATTGAGGTCAAGGTCGCAGTTCTTGGCAGTAACATTGTCCTCAGATGCTTCTCTCCGACTCGGGGGGAAATTACAAGTGTCAAGAAGTAAAGTGATTATGTGTCTGTCTACCCGCCTATGTGTATGTCTGTTTACATCTATCTATCTATCTATCTATCTATCTATCTATCTATCTATCTATCTATCTATCTATCTATCTATCTATCTATCTATCTATCTATCTATCTATCTATCTACCTTTCTATCTATCTATCTATCTATTTATCTTTCTATCTATCTATCTATCTATCTATCTATCTATCTATCTATCTATCTATCTATCTATCTATCTATCTATCTATCTAATCTATATATTTATCTATATATCCCATCTATCTATCTACCTGTCTGTATGTCTGTCTCTCTCTATATATATATATATATATATATATACACACACATGCCTTGCGCTTTCTATCTAAGCAAGGTGCACACACACAGCTGGGTAGACTGAATCTGCGACAGAGCACAGAACTTTACCTGGAGAAACAATAGCTTTAGTCACTCAGACACTCGCTTGGAACAAAGGCAGAAATAACTTTCAAACTTTGTGTAAGACTATGACAATAATAATATAATAATGGGAGAAGTGGGAGAAGTATGAAAAACTGAGATGAGTAGAAGGACAGAGAGAGAGAGAGAGAGAGAGAGAGAGAGAGGGAGAGAGAGAGAGGGAGGGAGGGGGAGAGGAACAGTAATAACAGGGCAATCTCAGGAAAAAAAATCCATTACGTTTCAATCAATAGACTTGAGAGAATGATATGGTTTTCCTACTCATTTCAATGTCTGTCCTCTTTTATCTAGAAAACAAAATGCATTTACTGAAACATTTTGATTCTGAGATCAACTCAGTGCGCATAGTCGTTAATAAATAAACACAATTTGCAGAAACAGGTAGACGATACAAATATAGCAAGAAGAAACAAGACGTTTTATGAATATAATACCAAAACAAAAGTTATAATAATAATCATAATTATAATAATGTTCGCTAAGGCGTCTAAGGCCCGTTGCTTCGGTCGACCACATCCCTGACCCACAGCTGTGGCGTGCTTCCAGGCCTCGTCTAGGGAGGAGGATGCTAAAGCCATACAGTTCGGGGACGACCTCTTCTGCGCATCCAACTAGTTGGGGGAAGACTTTTGGCGCTGAGGAACGACTTGTGTAGTGTAGTATCTTGTGGGCAGGGGTTTCCTGGTCCAGCCGTACAACATGATCGAATAGAGAAACTCGGCGCCTGTCAAGTGTTTCTGAAATTGGATGGGGGGCGTGTTTTAGCAGAGACCTCCACGTTGCGGATGTAGTAATGTCATCGGATGCCCAGGATACGCCGCTGGTTGCACATGTGAAAGGCTTCCAGTCTTGACATGTCATGTTTCAGCAATGTCCAGGTTTCGGAGCAGTAAATCAGGACAGGGGCAATGCAGGAATCGTAAATGCGGTTTATTTTGTCTCAATGGAGATCTTGCAGTTACTCCGCATACGTCGGAAGTGGGGCATAGCGGACGCAGCTAGTCCGATTCGCTTTGACATATCGGGACCGCTGAGCCCCTCGGATCATATCATGCTACCGAGATAGATGAATTCGTTGGTGACCACCGCAGTGTAACCTTGATTTTCAATACCCTGGGGTACTGTGTTGGAAATGAGGTTCTGAACTTTGCTCTTGGTCCCGATAATAGACATGCCTAGGGAGGGCGATTCACTGTTTAACGTTTCTAGAGAGCGCTGCAGCGCAGATCTGCCGGTGCCGAACAGGACAATATCGTCCCCGTAAATGAGATCAGTGATATTGACTGATCAATAGCTATACCCTCCTGATGCACGCTGAGGTGGTTAAGAAGCCCGTCGACTGCCCGGCAGAATAGGTCGGGGGCAAGATCAGATCCCTGTCTGACACCCAAAGTCATGGGGAACCTGTCAGAGAGAGAACCGCCTAATTGAATGTTGGCGCCGGTGTTCTTGTGTGAGCTCCTTGATCAGTTTCAACAGTGGTTGGGGGGGGGGGGGGGATTATTCCCTAGAGGGCTTTCCATAAATCCGGCAGATCAACAGAGTAGAAGGCCGACTTCAAATCCACTTATGCAGCGTACAAAGGGCGATTGACGACCTGGTGCAGTTCGGCGAGGAGACGTAGAGCAAGAATAGCGTTGGTTGTAGAACGGCCCTGTTTGAAGCCAGACTGTTCTGTGCAACGTTTTGTGTTCAAGAGAGGCTTGAGTCTAGCCAGTAGCACGTGGGCAAACACCTTCCCCGATACTGAGAGTTTTGTTATAGGCCTGTAATTGCTTCTGTTGCCTTTGTACAGGGAGACGACGATTCCACATAACAAACGGAACATAAATTTATTGTGATATATAAATAGAAATAATTATGATGAAGCAAGCGTGAAAATCAAGATATTTTAAAACCGTCACAGTGAAAGATATAGAATATTCATTTAAAAAACAAAAGGGTATCGGACAGACTAAGTAGATTTTCAGATAAATTGAAAATTTTGTAAGAAACAAGCTAATTGCCGTAGAATAAACTGGACTTCATAATATAGGTTCCAAGGCTCTACAGATACTAAAAATAACGGTGAGCATCTAATTTATTCTTGAATACATTAATGTCCTTCTTTAAACATCGTTGTCCAGCTCTTCACTTTTGTCTTCGGCACACTTTTTCCCCCATACACTTCCTGCATTATGCGATGAATGTCAACTGGTCAATCCTTCAGCTGTTAGAAACCGAATCACCGTTCGCTGATCAACTCTGGACGGATTACGTATCACACCAGCCATGTTTTCAATGGTCTGCTGAGGAAAGTATGAGTCGGAGGATAATGCAATTTTGCAAACTTGACTGTTGGTATGTGCTGTTTACACTAGCGATGACGTCATCCTGCGCATCGTACTTATGTTCACTTGTTGCAGTTTGTTCCGGTTTCATTTGAACACGCCTTGTATATATATATATATATATATATATATATATATACATATATATATATATATATATATATATATATATATATATATATATATATATATATACACGCGCGCGCACAAACGTATCTACTTAGAAGGATATCAACATAAAACACATATAAACGTGCATTCAAAATTACATACATACACAAATATTGGGTGATGTCAACGTGTTCCCGAATACCCTTTCTAAAGTAATTATTTCCAGACCTAGCCGGAACGCCAACAAACTCTGCAGGTTTCATACCTGCCTTCCTGTTTATTTTTATCTCTCTTAACGAATGCACGATTTTGAATTTGGACCAGATTTGTGCTCCCAATGCGTCATAGTTACACCTTGTTACAGAAAGGAGTTCTGTAGCAGACTGTCGGAGAGGTGCTCCGTCTTGGCTGCAAGGTAAGCATATTAAATCTTCCTGTACATCTTTCTTATATTCCCATCTTCTCCAGGTTATCTGTGCATTATTCGGCGCACGTGGTGGACATAATATTAAAGTTTAAAACTAAAATCTGGGGGCGTTTTTCTTGAATAAAATAAGTTGGTTTCAATGCTGATATTAAATGTCGCAGTTGCACTGTGCACAATGTAGATATATATATCGTGGGAGGAGAGGATATGGTTACAGTAACCTGCTGCTGGAGACATACAATATGACTACATTGATTTGTGCAAAAGGGCTAGCAGCTTGACCCTATAAAACTGTGTGAAGGCGAACGTCCAGATCTGGTAAAATATGTACACAAAAGTCCCATTTCACGTCTACAACGTGTACTTGAAATCATTAGGGTTACAGCAACTTGGACAGCTAGGTGGGAGAAGGGTTTGAGGGATTCTGTGATCCCCGTAGTGATGAGACTACTGATAAGTATAATATTACATTACAACATCGGGATGAGAGCAGATCACTGCCAGCTACGTTGTCAGAAGAGAATAACCAGGCACATGATGCTTCGAGCAACAAAATACAAGCAATGGATAAAAATAGTGTATAAAACATAAATAGGTATAGTTCAGATTCAGTGCTGGAACAAAATACAAAAAACATACTATGAGATAAAAAAAACTAACACATCATGAATGTAGATAAGAATGTATAAAAAAAGAGATGTGTTCGTATAGAAAGGATTACTTATCTCAAGATCTGTGTAAACAGTCAGCCATTTTGTGCGGAAATGCTATAATGGCTGACATTCGACAGTTCTTTTTAAATGTTCATCAATTGAAGGTAAAACTTTGTTTGGGTCTGTACTGTTTGTAAATGACAAAGGGTGTAGATATTGAAAGCCTAAATAGTTCGCTGAGCTTACACACTCCTGCTGCTGTGAAAAACTAAGGTAGATGAAAATTGATTAAATTGAAGATACTTCCGACTTCCTTTTTAATTGAAAAAAGAAAGTATAAACCAAACAATAAAATAACAGGATTAACAAGGATTTGGTCATTGAACTCTTCATCCCCAGCGTTGGTCATTGAACTGGTCATCACGAGCGTTGGTCATTGAACTGGTCATCATCAGCGTTGGTCATAACGATCGCGATGACAAGGCCAAGTTGTTACAGTGAATGTCACCAGGAGGTCAATTGGTCACAGAGAATTGGATCATGAGGTCAATTGGTCACAGAGAATGGGATCATGAGGTCAATTGGTCACAGAGAATTGGATCATGAGGTCAATTGGTCACAGAGAATGGGATCATGAGGTCAATTGGTCACAGAGAATTGGATCATGAGGTCAATTGGTCACAGAGAATGGGATCATGAGGTCAATTGGTCACAGAGAATGGGATCATGAGATCAATTGGTCACAGGGGATGTCACGAGGAGGTCAATTGGTCACAGAGAATGGGATCATGAGGTCAATTGGTCACAGGGGATGTCATCATGAGGTCAATTGGTCCCAGAGAATGGGATCATGAGGTCAATTGATCACAGAGAATGGGATTATGAGGTCAATTGGTCACAGAGAATGGGATCATGAGGTCCATTGGTTACAGGGGATTTGATCATGAGGTCAATTGATCACAGAGAATGTGATCATGAGGTTAATTTGTCAGAAAGAATGTGATGCCCGGTCAATTGGTCACAGATAATGTGATCATGAGGTCAATTGGTCACAGAGAATGTCATCTAGTAGTCCTTGCGCCACCGAGATTGTTATCGTGCGACAATTAACGTTGTTTGACTTTCAAGTTCCTTCTTTATCTGCTTTTCATTGCTGCTGTTCGGTTAAGGATCCTTCTTCTTCTTCTTCTTCTGCGTACACAGTCAGACAGTAACCATTATTTTTTCGAAAAAAGCGGCGGTCATCCTGAGACTCTCGCCACTACCATAGAGCTTGTCTTGCAGTTCCACTGGCAATGGCCACATCTGCTCTCTCTGATCCTCGTATGTCGGGCAGTTCTGCAGCAGATGTTCAGTGGTCATTTTACCAGTACCGCACGGGCATTCGTCGGTACACCCTATCTTCAATTTGTTGAAGAGGTGGTACCTCAGTCTGTTGTGGCCAGTGCGAAGTCTGAAGACAACGACCTGCTCTCTTCGGTTCAACTGGTAATAGGCATCGTTTTTGGTGTAACCAGTATGTTCGGTTTCCCATTTGGACATGTACCTGGCTTTGATAAGCCGTTTTGACTCTTCGTACGTCATACTGGTATCTATTTGTGGTAGCCTTGCACCTTCTTTTGCCAGTCTGTCTGCCTCCTCGTTGCCTTGGATGTTGCAGTGTGACGGAACCCACTGTACCACTACCCTTTTTGGTGCGGACTGTTGGCACAGTTTGCAGAGTGCTGCTCTTAAGTCATTGAGCTCAGTGTTTTTCTGGCTTTTTAGCGCTGTGACTACTTCGAGAGCATCTGTCAGCAGGACTATATGGCTCTCATTTTCACTGTGTGTTGCCATTTCTTCCACTGCCGCCCTCAGTGCCTCTGCCTCTGCTCTGAAATTGCTCGTGTACTTACCAGTAGCGAATGACAGTGTTATTTTTCTGCCATTTGGTAGGTTCAGGAATGCTCCTGCCCCTCCGTTCTGTGTAGTGTTTGTTACAGAACCGTCGGTGTATGCATGGGTCCAGTCCATGCTTGGGTAGCTTTTCGTTATGAAGCTTAGGGTAGTGTCTCTCCTTTCTTTTTCGGTCTGGCAGTTTTTGTTTGCAATACCTGGTATATTTTCTACCACCTCTGGAAATATATCCTGCCTCCAAGTAGGTTTTCGTACAGTATTGATGGGTTTTGGTGTTGTTAGTGCGTTTATGGGATCTTCGTGCATCTTTGCTTTGGCTATTTCTGCAAAGTTTCTCCGCTTTAGTTTCCCAGTTCCCAGATTGCTTAGCCTCTGGTACATTGGATGGTCCGTCAGTCTTCGGAGTTTCTCTGACTGCAGCTGGGCTCTGCAGTCTCTTCTGTCGGTCATGGATTGCAGTTTTGTAATCTTTTCAAGTTCTACAATTGGCGTTGACTTCATGCCACCTGTTATGATTCTCATGGCTTGGTTTTGAAGTTTGTTAACTTTATCGAAGTTCGCCTTCGCTGCTGTTGTCCATGCCGCGATGCCATACTCGAGAACTGGTCTCACTCTTCCAGTGTACAGTTTCTTTAGTATGCCTTCGTCTGCTCCCCAGCTTGTGCCAGCAAGTTTCCTCATGATTGCCATTCTTTCTCTGGCTTTCATTCGGTTTCTCTCAATCTGACTTTTCCATGTCATGCGCCGATCAAATGTGACTCCCAGATAGGTTGGGTTGTCGTTTGGCTGCATGAATTTGCCATTTAGACTTAATTTGGTACTTTGGGGTTTTAATGAAAGCGAGAATATTGTGCATGTGGTTTTCTCCTCGTTTATTTTGACCAGCCATGAGTTCGCCCACTCTTCCAGCGATGTTAGGGCCGTCTGCATCCGATTTCTTGCTATGGTGAGATTCTTTTCAGAGGTCCACATAGCCAGATCGTCTGCAAACATTGAGCTATGGACTCTTCTTGGTATATTCTCTGTAATATCGTTTATATATACCAGGAAGAGTGTGGGTGACAATACTCCCCCTTGGGGTACTCCCTGCTCGAGTGTCACCTTTTTGCTCATCTGCCCTTGTACTTGGACTCTGGCCGTTCTTTGTTTGAGGTAGTGGTTGATCCACTTGTACATCTTCCCACAGACATCACTTCTTCTTAGCTTGACTCTAAGTCCATCCTTCCAGACTTTGTCAAATGCCTTTTCCAGATCCACCCAAACAGCTACTGTGTGTTTCTGTGCCTGGTAGGCATCTTCTATCTCTTGGGCTATGAGGATGACCTGGTCCTCAGTGGATCTGTGCTGTCTAAAGCCGGCTTGCTGTGGAATTAGTATTCGTTTTTCTTCCAGATGCCACATCAGTCTGGTGTTTATCATCCGTTCCATCAGCTTGCCGACACAGCTCAGTAGGCTTATGGGCCTGTATCCATTCGGATCTGTTTTGTCCTTTCCTGGGTTAAGGATCCAATGTGTGTTCTCCCTGACACAGCTCTCAGCAGAACATGAAAGGTTGTTCATTCAGTGGATCCCGTTTGACTTGCAATATTAAAGACAATAAAGCTGCAGACAAACTTGCAAATTGTGGAAGAGCTTCCTCATAAACAGATCTGAGCATGACGAAGACCATATTTAAAGCCAACTTCAGGGGAAAATGGGCTGATCAACACCTTCACTTCCGAATTGAGGACTACTATGATTTGACTAGAGAAGATCAAATCATCCTCTTGCGACTGAAAACTGGGCATAATAGAATCAATGGCCATCTGTACAACAAAATGGGGATTGGGACAGGTGAGGAGGATACCATGACGAGGAACAGACCCTACAAACCTTCAAGCTCACGCATTAGAAGAGGGAACAATACTGGCATAGCAAGACATATTTGAGACGAAGGCTGTACGGATCTAAACAGCTTTATAAACAATTGTGTCTTGTCTAAGAGAAACCAGGACCTTGATCTGAGGATGAACGAAGAAGGAGAAGATGGTATTGCTCAATTTAACATCCATTAAGACCATGTCATTGGTGTTTAGTTTGCCTCTTGAGTTACATTCATTTATTATTCTTAAACCCTCACGTTCGCTGTCTGTTGTTGTGGATATATATATATATCTTCTTAGTTTTCTGATGAAAATCTTTTCCCCAATCAATTATTTTGAATTCCTCGTGCACTGTAAAGACTACATCAACTTCGTATTTCATCCTCTGTCATTTCTAATGCTGGTGTATCCTGGCTAGGTTTGAGAAGTGTTTCCTGTTTCACAAACATTGTTTTGGAAAAAAGGATGTTGGACCATATGAGAAGAAATGTCCTTCTTGGCACCTCTGGTATTCTTCTTCTTCTTCTTCTTCGTACGCAGTCAAACAGTAACCATTATTTTTTCGAAAAAAGCAGCCGTCATCCTGAGGCTGTCGACACTGCCATAGAGCTTGTCTAGTGTTGCCACTGGTGATGGCCACATCTGCTCTCTCTGATCCTCGTATGTCGGGCAGTTTTGCAGCAAATGCTCTGCGATCATTTTACCGGTACCACACGGGCATTCGTCATATCTTCAATTTGTTGAATAGGTGGTACCTCAGTCTTTTGTGGCCAGTGCGAAGTCTGAAGACCACGACCTGCTCTCTTCTGTTCAACTGGTAATAGGCATCGTTTTTGGTGTAGCCAGTATGTTCGGTTTCCCATTTGGTCATGTATCTAGCTCGAATAAGCCGTTTTGACTCTTCGTATGTCATGCTAGTATCTGGTTGGGATAGTTTTGCACCTTCTTTAGCCAGTCTGTCTGCCTCCTCGTTGCCTTGGATGTTGCAGTGAGATGGGACCCACTGCACCACTACCCTTTTTGGTGCGGCCTGCTGGCATAGTTGACAGAGTACTGCTCTTAAATCATTAAGTTCAGTATATTTCTGGCTTTTAAGTGCTGTGACTACGGCCAGAGCGTCTGTAAGACTATGTGGCTTTCATTACTCTTACCTGTCGCCATTTCTTCCACTGCCGCCCCCAGTGCCTCTGCCTCCGCTCTGAAATTGCTTGTGTATTTTCCAGTAGCTTGGGTAGTTTTCCGTAATGAAACTCAGGGTAGTATCTCTTCTTTCTTTTTCAGACTGGCAGTTTTTGTTTCCAATACCTGGTATATTTTCTACCACCTCTGGTAATATGCTGCCTCCAGGTAGGTTTTCGTACAGTAGGGATGGGCTTTGGTGTTGTTAGTGCGTTCATAGGGTCTTCGTGCATCTTTGCTTTGGCTATTTCTGCAAATTTTCTTCGCTTTAGCTTCCCATTTCCGAAATTGTTTAGTCTCTGGTGCATTGGATGGTCAGTCAGTCTTCTGAGTTTCGCTGATTGCAGCTGGGCTCTGCAGTCTCTTCTGTCGGTCATGGATTGCAGTTTTGTAATCTTTTCAAGTTCTACAATTGGCGTTGACTTCATGCCTCCTGTTATAACTCTCATGGCTTGGTTTTGGAGTTTGCTAACTTTATCGAAGTTCGCCTTTGCTGCTGTTGTCCATGCCGCAATGCCATACTCGAGAACTGGTCTCACTCTTCCAGTGTACAGTTTCTTTAGTATGCTTTTGTCTGCTCGCCAGCCTGTGCCAGCAAGTTTCCTCGTGATTGCCATTCTTTCTCTGGCTCTCATTCGGTTTCTCTCGATCTGACTTTTCCATGTCATGCGCCGATCAAATGTGACTCCAAGATAGTTTGGGTTGTCATTTGGCTGAAGGTATTTTCCGTTTAGACTTAATTTGGTGTTTTGGGGTTTGATTGATAGCGAGAATATTGTACATGTGGTTTTGTCCTCGTTTATTTTGACCAGCCATGAATTCGCCCACTCTTCCAGCGATGTTAGGGCCTGCTGCATCCGATTTCTTGCTGTGGTGAGATTCTTTTCAGAGGTCCACATAGCCAGATCGTCTGCAAATATTGAGCTATGAACTCTTCTTGGTATATTCTTTATAATGTCATTTATATACACCAGGAAGAGTGTGGGTGACAGTACTCCCCCTTGGGGTACTCCCTGCTCAAGTGTCACCTTTTTTGCTCATCTGCCCTTGTACTTGGACTCTAGCCGTTCTGTTTTTGAGGTAGTGGTTGATCCACTTGTACATTTTCCCACAAACATCACTTTTTCTTAGCTTGACTCTAAGTCCATCTTTCCAGACTTTGTCAAATGCCTTTTCCAGGTCCACCAAAACCGCTACTATGTGTTTCTGTTCCTGGTAAGCATCTTCTATTTCCTGGGCTATGAGGATGGCCTGATCCTCAGTGGATCTGTGCTGCCTAAAGCCTGCTTGCTGTGGAATTAGTATCCGTTTTTCTTCCAGATGCCACATCAGTTTGGTGTTTATCATACGTTCCATCAGTTTGCCGACACAGCTCAGTAGGCTGATAGGCCTGTATCCATTTGGATCTGTTTTGTCTTTTCCTTTCTTTGGTACTGGTACAAGTACTGCGTCTTTCCATGCCTGGGGTACAATACCCCTTTTCCAGCTTTGGTTCAGGACTGATAGCAGTTTCCTTTTTGCTGTTTGGCCCAGCCCCATCAGCATTTCGTTTGTTATCCAGTCTTTTCCGGGAGATTTCCTTTTCTTTAATGTTCTCATGGCCTCTTCCATTTCGTTCATTGTTAGTTTTGCCATCATATACTCTTCTGGTGCCATTTGGATGTTGTCGTGCCCCTTTTGCTCTTCATTAATGTCCGTATGCCTATCTGCAGGGACATCTATGTGGTTCGCTTTGGCTTAGTGTTCAACAAAGGCGTTTGCGGCTTTTTTTCCAGTGAGCAAGTTTTCGCCCTGCTTGATGGTAATTTGTTTGTTTGACGGGGTTTCGTCATTCAAGGCTCTGACTAACTTCCATAGTTTGTTCCCTTCTTTGTCTAGGTTGAGGCTTTCCGTTTTGTTTTTCCAGCTTTCTCTTGCTGTTTGGTTTAGAGTGTATTTGTATTTCGCCGTGGCGGCTTTGAGGGCGATGTTTGCCTCCATAGATTGTTCTCACTCTGCCATGTTCCTAGCATTTGTGACTGCGTCTTCCGCTTTTTTGCAAGTCATCATTGCAATAGGGCTTATAATTTTTCCTTGCCCCTCTTGGGATGGTTTCAGTGGCAGCTTGCATTATTGCTTTGCTTAGGCTTTCCACCATGGGCTTCATTTTGTTATTCCGTGTGTTGATGGTTTCACACAGCCCATCTGACAGGCTTGCAAATCTGTCCCAGTCGGCTCGTTTGTAATTCCAACGTGGGAGCAGTTTTGTTTCCTGTGGGCCTACTTCCATGTCAATTTCTAGCCTAATTGGCCTGTGGTCGCTACATGCCAGTTGGTTTAGCACCTGTCGGTCTATTTTATGGTGAATGTCCATTGTGGAGAAGGCCAAATCTGGAGTCGAGGTGGTATGCCATGTTCTAGAATAGAAGCTAGGGCTACCCTCCGGCCTATTGATTAGATGGAGATTTGTGTCTATCTCCCAATCTTCCACTTCGTCACCTCTGCTGTCAGTGTCCGAGTATCCCCATCTCTCCGAGTGGCTGTTGAAGTCTCCAACTACTATGCAGTTGGAGTCTTTAACGTCCATATTCGAGAGCGATAGGGATTTATTTGGTGGTCCGTACAGATTGAAAATGCGGAGCTTCGTCTCTTGAGCCATTATGTCAACTCCTACAGTTTCTGCTTGTCCGGTGTGATTGACAGATACCGCGCTACTCGGTATGCAGTTTCGGGTCAGTATCAGGACCCCTCCTTTGTGACCTCTATCGAGACGGAAGGTCTGGTATCCTCTGATTGAGAATTTATGATTTTTGTTGAGGTGCGTTTCCTGGATACATGCCACGTCAATCTTACCTTCATGCAGGTGATGTGTTAGGGAAAGCTTTTTGTTAACGACACCCTCCGCATTCCACTGTAGTATTTTGAGTGTCTTGAGTTTTTGGTCAATAAAAGTTGCCCCATAGCCATGTGCCTTGACTCCACGACACATGGGTGGGTGACCACCAGTAGTCAAGGGTGGGCCCCTTCGAGGCGTGAGGCCCGGCACTATCGCTGCCTGGCGAGACTCCGCAGGATGAGCGCTATACGTTTTTCTTATCGGTTGTACTGTCATCATACTGCGATTTACGTTGCACTGTTTTGTTAGGCTTGTGGCCCCGTGCATCCGATTTCAACAGGCGTTTCAGTAGGGATGCCCTCCTTTGGCTGTCCCCATTCTATCTGCAAGGCAGCAGTTGTTTATGATCAGAGTTGTCTCTCTTATGGAAGTTGTCTTACCAGACTAACGGGTCTTCACTAGTCGTGTCTATAGGGTGCGGTGATGATATATGAGATGATATATGATATGGACTGGTTTACCCGGAAGAGAGGCAGTCCAGTGTGTCTGTACCCCAGGATCGTCACGTCCTGCCAGAAACGTAGCATTTTCATGTGAGTGGGATATCTCTTTGCTCCCTTTACTTTCTTGGCTTCAATGCAGGGATGGTACGCCTAGCATTCCCCGCCACCTGGGATGTTGACACAGTGGGGCAGGTGTGCAATGTCCGCTAGTCTGCATCTCTTCTGCGTTCAACCACGGGACAAGCCTGGTAATGTCACGGAGATGTTGTTCGCCTGGTTTGCGGACATATTTCGTGGTCAAGGAGTGAGTCTCGACAGTTCCCAGTGAGGTGGCTGCTCTACTGTTTTCGACACCCCGACCAAGAACTAAGTCTTATGTTGGGTACCACCTATTCAACAAATTGAAGATAGGTGGCACTGACGAATGCCCGTGTTGTACCGGGAAAATGACCGCTGAACATTTGCTGCAAAACTGCCCGACATACGAGGATCAGAGAGAGCAGATGTGGCCATCCCCAGTGGCAACACTAGCCAAGATCTATGGCAGTGTCGAGAGCCTCAGGATGACGGCTGCTTTTTTCGAAAAAATTAAGGTTGATGTCTGACTGCGTACGATGAAGAAGAAGAAGAATTCTCTCCTCTTGGCATCACATCCACAAAAATCACATCTTTAATGTCCTACAAGAAAATGACCATGACCTTTCCAGCTGAATTTGTCTTGAATTCTTTCTTCATGGTGATTGCTGGTGATGTCACTCCATGGACTGTATATTTGTCTCATGTTCAATATGATGTGCCCAGGTTTCATAAACTGAAACGATATTAGCCAATACGTTCTTTCTCTCAGCATTAAAACGCTCCAACACATAGTCGCTTGTGAATGTTCACAACTGTTTCCTTCTCTGCAACAAGAAATGATATCACAATTCGCTGCTTATAAAGTTGCTAATATGATCCATTTCAACGGTTTAGTGAAGTCGTATAATTTGATTGATTGCAGTGCAATTTGGTACACACAATTGACACACCATATTTGAAGTGCGCAAAATTGTATGCTTCTATTTTCATTATTAGCTGAGAAAAACGATGTGGTGCTCCGGTAGAAGAGGAGCGACTAAGTAAGCATTACTTTCAGAACACCCCTTGTGTGTGTGTGTGTGTGTATATATATATATATTAGCTGTAAACTGAACATGTCTAGCTATGGTAAAAATAGATTTATTCATGCACAGAAGTGCCAGAAAGGGAAACAACATAAGTATTCTATATTATTCTTGGAGGAGTTCTCGCCCATGTGGCAGATGAATGGTCAAATGTGCTCAGTGAGCTTTGGTAGAGCTCATGGGCCTTATATACGTACACAAGTAAAATGATGTACACAAAGGGACCTTGTTGCAAGCCTACACATCGATGGGGACTTTCACGTATCTAGCAAACCATTGAGTTACCTCTATAGCAACAAATCAAAGAATATATAAGACTTGGACTGACTATAAAGAAGGGAGGACAAAGTCAAGAACAGGCTGAGAACATATGTGATTAAGGAACTGGAAAGAAGAACATACACAGGGAGTTTGAAGTACACACTATTCATGAATTTGCTGATCATTGGCCTGTGACCTATAACCCACAAGATGTAAAAGGTTAATTAAACGGAAGTTGTTTTATTTTAGCAAATAATATTAAACCAGTTACACAAGAATGAGGCACAAGTAAATACAGCAAATACAGAGGCGGCGACTGCTGACTTTACTGCAAGGAGATTACACATAGATATGTTAAAATAAATGTCTAAAATAAATGTCTAAAATAAATGTCTAAAATAAATGTCTAAAATAAATGCTTCGCGAAGATTTATGTATTTTTCCATTTTCACATTGGCAGACGTATTTCTAACTACCTTTGCAATTTTGTTCACTGACACATTCCTCATGATGGTATTTTTTCTGTCTTTTTCTAAATCACAGTTTTTATTTACCATCGTCTCTCCACATCTAATTCTGACAAGAAACATATAAGCAATAGTCCAGATTGACAGTATAGCAAGAATTCCCAGTGAATACTTCGAATTCTTTCTGCGGAAACATCTTGATATTAACATCTGAAACGAGAAAAATATAATATTGCTTTGTTTAATATTTATAAGAATAAGTAATAAATAGAAAGGGACAGAAAAATAAGAACTAAGGAATATACATATAAAATACGAAAGAATACGTATACATAAACATAAGATAAGGAACAAAGAAAGAATTATAAGATGAGAAACAAAGACATGAACATAAGATATGGAACAAAGATATACACATAGGATAAGAAACAAAGAAGTAAATATAATAGGAGAAACAAAAAATAAACATAAGAAAAAGGAACCAAAAAAACTGAAACATGAGAAAAAAACAAGGAAAGACACATAAGAAATAGAAAGAAAGAATTAAACTTAAGACAACAAACAAAGAAAGAGACATGTGATGCAGAACAAAAAATTAACTTAAGAGGAGGAACAGAGAAATAAACTTATGACGAGGAACATTTAAAGATAAGATGAGGAACAAGCAAATAAATATAAGATGAGAAACAGATAAAAAAAACATATAATGAGAAACACATCAATAAACAAAATATGAGAAACATAATAGTAAAAATAGGGTTAAGAACACAAAGTAAACATAATATTAGAGAAACTGAGAAATAGAAATAAGATTAAGAACAGAGAAATAAACGGAAGATGAGAAACAGAGAAAAAACATAAGGCGAGGAACAGAGAAATAGATACAAGATGAGAAAAATAGAAATAAATACGAGATGAGGAACAGCGGAATAGATACGAGACCAATAATAAAGAAATAAACATAAGATGAGGAACAGAGAAGTGGTTACAAGATGAGGCAGTGTCGGTTGTTTTGTTTTTTTAGCAAAATGCGTTTTTTCTGTGCTTCCGAGGTCCGGCGCTCCTCAGCAATGAAGGTGCTTCTGATGGTGGTTCTACGGCATGCCTTGCAGTCCTGTGCGAGATATTTCCATGTGTTTGCATCGATGCTGAAGCGTGTATCAGTGAAATACACATAGATGGGTAGCAGAGAAATAAGCACAAAATGGAAAATTGACCCAAAAAATATGAAAAGAGCAACAGAGAAAAAAACATAAGATGAGGAACAGAAACGAGATGAGAAGCAGAGCAATAAACGTTGACGAGGAACAGAGAAATAGATTTGAAATGAAAAACATAGAAATAGATACGAGATGAGGAAAAGATAAATACACATTTATCAGAAACAGACAAACCAATATAAGATAAGGAACAGCGGAACCAATAACAAGAATCACAGGTCTAACCTGCAGTCCATTAATTAAATTGTCACATAGTTCGATATATGCTCCTTTGGTAAACCAATCACCATAGAACTTACGTTTCCTATTAACTCTCTTTTTTATCTTCGCGCCACGACATGATTTTATTTTTCAAAATTCTCAGAAAACTGTTGTTTTTTTTAAATTACAATTTGAATTAGCTAAAATTGTGACTAACATTTCCTGCCATATGCATTAAGTGGGGAGTACTCATTAAATTATATTTTTTTAAACAGAGTTTGAAAACAACTCACTAGAACTAAACGCTGGGGAAGTTTTCATTTAAACCTACTAACTGGACCAATTTTGATTTTGTTTCTTAATTTATTGGGACTAACTGCTTGTTTGACAGTCTATATCATAAAAACTGCTGATGCTAGACATTAATTTCAAATTGTATTTGAAAGAAGATTGATTATACTTTCCCAACAGCGCAACAAAATTTAATTTACCGAACAAAAAACGCAATTTCACCAAATTTTAGGTTGGCCAAACTTTGCCCAAACGAGTTCAATTGAATTTAAGTGTGAATGGTAAGGTGGCAGTATCAAACACATATGACCATGCTCTAGGATCAACTTATCTATTTGAAATATATTTTCTTTACGTGTTCATATAGATATATATTATATTTAAATATATATATTTAAAGAGCGTATTTTAAAGCCGATTATGGTCAAAGATGAACCTCTGGAAAGGGTTGCGCGGTTCAAATATCTGGGAGCAGATATGAATGTGGAGAGGTCTAGAGCGGAGATTCAGCCAAGAACAGCAAAGATCATGGTCGCCCTGACCTGACTGCGAATAATCTGGAAAGACAAGAACATTAACCTTAAATCGAAGCTGACTTTAATGTATACAGTAGTCACCTCGGTATACCTCTGCGTCTCGCGTACAAGACTTGAGCTCTGACGGCTGCCCTAGAACGTAACATGTGCGCAATGCAAATGAGGTGCTTGTGAGGAATTCTTGGCGTTTCATATTTGGATGGCGTTACAAATGAGAGTGTTCTTGAAATTGTTAGGAAGGAGTTAGGTCAAATGTAAAAACTTATTGACTAAAGTAAAAACACAAAAATTCTTCTTCTTCTCCATCTTACGCAGTCAGACATCAACCTTAATTTTTTTCGAAAAGAGCAGCCGCCATCCTGAGGCTGTCGACACTGCCATAGAGCTTGTCTAGTGTTGCCACTGGTGATGGCCACATCTGCTCTTTCTGGTCCTCGTATGTCGGGCAGTTTTGCAGCAAATGTTCAGCGGTCATTTTCCCGGCACCACACGGGCATTCGTCAGTGCCACCTATCTTCAATTTGTTGAATAGGTGGTATCTAAGTCTATTGTGGCCAGTGCGAAGTCTGAAGACCACGACCTGCTCTCTTCTGTTCAACTGGTAATAGGCATCGTTTTTGGTGTAGCCAGTATGTTCGGTTTCCCATTTGGTCATGTATCTAGCTCTAATAAGCCGAAAAACACAAAAATTGACATGGTATGGCCATATATCACAATTGATCGGGCTGACAAGACCATCCTACAAGGCACTGTGTCTGGATGCGTGGGAGAGGAAGACCAAAAAAGCGATGGAAGGATATATAAAAGAGCGACGGGAAAATCTATTGCTAAAACTAATACCCTAGCGAAAAATCCAGACGTATGTCAGGAACTGGTTCGTTAAACTGCAATAACGGTGCCTAAACGACCTTCTAGGTAACGGGACTGATGATGATGATGATTATGACGATGATGATGATGATGATGATGATGATGATGATGATGAAATATATACGTTGATGTTGTTTCGAATGCTCACAATGACTATGTTACTCTTATGTGCGCCCTGAAAAGGTCGTTAATTGACGGGTTGCAGTAACTTTCCTCACAACTCGAGCGTGCTGATGAAGGTGGACCGGAGTCCTCCAGGTGATTGTGCTATGCTAGGCTTCATCTGCATGTTGCTCACTAATACAGAGATCACGTCGAACCTCACTGTGTTTACCAGACTGTTATCATCGACAACAGCCTGTTTCCATGACAACCAACGAGGAGGTAAGGCCAGTATATTTCTCCTGACCCTTGCTAATTTTCTCTAATCAATGTGTATTGCCTGACTAGATGATAACCTCATCGTCCCAAATACATATATTATATATACATATCATCATCATGTAGCATGTCCTTTGCAGAACGTCGCTCCCATCACAGTCTGTCTGAAAGAAACTCGTTCCCTTGCCAAAACTCCAGCTTCCGCCACTGTCATACCCAGGCATTCCTGGATATCTTGGTGCCATCGTCCTCCCGGTCCACCCGCTCCTCTTTTGCCCGGCACCATACCTTCCACGACCGTTCTCTCAAGACCGTTGTGTCTCTTGATGTGACCAAAGTATTTGCATTTTCTAGCCAAAATGGAATCGATAAACCAGCTCTCCTCCATGCTCAACGTTCGCCGAATGTCTACATTTGTTCTTTTCCCTGTCCAGGGTATTCTGATGATCTTTCGGTAACATTTTGACTAGAAGGATTCGATTCCCTGTCCAGAAGCCTTGGCAATCGTCCATGCTCGACAGCCATAAGCCACCACAGGAAAAACACAGGCCCCCAAGACCCTCACCTATATCGTTCTGCTGGTGCCCTGCCACAATCTCCGCAGGCCGTTCAGCCTCTGCACCGCCACAGCTAGTCTTCCTTTGATCTCTTTCGAGCAGTCACCATTTTTGCCCAGATATTCAAAATGTGCGACCTGATCCTCACCACCCATATATATATATTTATTTATATTTATATATATATATATATATATATATATATATATATATATATATATATATAGAGAGAGAGAGAGAGAGAGAGAGAGAGAGAGAGAGAGAAAAGAGAGAGAGAGGCATCTGATGATGGCGTTGTGTTAACCCTAGCTTTATCCACCGTCGTCAATACCCCTCCTCCCAGTGCTTTTTAGCCCCAGAGAATAGTTCCCCGACCCTAATTTCTTTTGCTGATCTGTTACACCTATGTACTTGCTCACACAATTTTTAACTACATATGGAACTCACCGAAGGCTGACATAACTGTTCAAACCCCGTGCGCTTTGGGTTGAAGCTGAACAGATTTCGTAAAACACAGGAAACATTATTTACAAAAATATTCACTGTCATGAAAGGCATTTCGAAAGCATGGCTTCATTAAGAGCCCTGGCTGTTGTATACGGTAAATAAATAAAAGAAGATGGGTATTCAGTTTGTTTCAGGGTAGGATTCTGTGAAAGGTTTGTTGTATTTTGTATCGTATTTTGTTTTATTTCTCTGTGTGGTTGATGTATGTATTGATTATAAACCTTGGCACAATATTAGTAATCATGAGTTCTGTAATTTAGTTGGCATTTGCATGTGCCATTTCGCGGGTATTTTCCCAATGCGTCCGGTGGCCTTCAATAAAGTGGGGCATGGTCTGGCAGAGTCCCACGCTCGTTTTGGAAAAGCTTACTAGTGACGAGTTGATCGCAAGTTGCGGACTATTCAGGTAGAACTTGGAGCCTACTACTTAAGTGCTTACACATCTGCAATCAGACTCTTGAAAAATAGCATTACTCCCCCTGAGTGGAAACTTGCACTCGCGTCCCAAGTACAGGTGAGGATAAGAGGGTTAAATTGAATTGCCTCGTGCGAGTTAAGAATTAGTTGAGAGCAGTGACGAGCACAGTTGTGGGCTGACATGTCTCAATAGATCTAACAAACAGATATGACAGTTCTGTGTGTACAGTTGTGGGCTGACATGTCTCAATAGATCTAACAAACAGATCTGCCAGTCTTGTGTGTAAAGTTGTGGGCTGACATGTCTCAATAAATCTAACAAACAGATCTGACAGTCCTGTGTGTAAAAGGATATGTTGAGGAGATCAGAGATGCATCGTGTCCAAATCCATCACTAGAGGAGATCAGTGAAATTTCGTGTCCAAATCGATCTATAGAGGTGATCAGTGAAATATCATGTCCAAATCGATCACTAGAGGTGATCAGTGAAGTATCATGTCCAAATCGATCTCTATGGGACATCAGTGAAGTATCATGTCCAAATCGATCTCTAGAGGTGATCAGTGAAGTATCATATACAAATCGATCTATAGAAGAGATCAGTGAAATATCATGTCCAAATCGATCTAGAGGTGATCAGTGAAATATCATGTCCAAATCGATCTCTAGAGGAGATCAGTGAAATATCATGTCCAAATCGATCTCTAGAGGAGATCAGTGAAATATGTCCACATCGATCTCTAGAGGAGATCAGTGAAATATCATGTCTAAATTGAGAATTGTAAAAGTTGTAATATGTTACATGAAACCGTATGTATTAAATATCCTTTTGTTGCGAAGTTTGAAAATCGTTCAAGTGACACATAAGAAAAATAGAGAAGAATATATGACTGTTCCAAAAAAAGTGATCGTTACATGATAAAGACACATTGGTTCCAATGACCGGGATAAATACGTAAACTGTTATATGATAGTTAATTGGTTTCGTTTACCAAAGAAAAAATTATAAAGAAACAAGTAACTGTTACATAAATGTAAAATGATCTTCGTTAAGCACAGAGAATGTTTTAGTTTGAGAAGAAATTGTAGCCATACAATCTGACAAATTAAATCACGAATTTAGTCTTAATTTTTTTATCATTTTGTTTAAAGCGTGCGTGAGTCAGGATTTGCAAACAATTAAATACCCTGACAAAAACCTACCTACGTCTGTATCAGTTGAACATTAAGAAGCAAATATACAGGGGGCTTGTCATAAGTGTTCACCCTGACAATGAAGGAGTAGGAGAAGAAAGTTGAAATTTTGCACAGTGCCTATTCCTTTTCAAGATATCCACCTCCTGAATTTATACATTTCTGCCGTCTCTTCATGATCTTGAAAAGACCTTCAGAATAAAGTAATCTATTTTTCGAACTAAACCAGTTATCACAAGCCAGCATGAGATCTTCGTCACTGTCAAAATAATTTCCTTTCAGCTGTTTTTTAAGTTTTGGGAAAACGTCTGATGGTGCTAAATCCTGAGAATATGGTGGGTGTGGAAGAATTTCAATATTCAAATAGTTGGCTGTTTGCAGCACAAGCATTGCTTTATGGAAGGGCGCGTTGTCTTGAAGCAAATACAGAATTTGAGTTAACTGGTCACAGTCTTTCTTAGTTTGGTATGGAGATCTGCATTATATTGCCCATTAACCGTGTTGCCATGAGGCAGGTAATCTTTCAATATGACACCTTTGACGTCCCAAAAAACAGTCACCACGAATTCTTCTCTCTTCGAGACACTGTAGGCCGGTTTTTCTGAGTCGTTCCTCCTAACTGTAATTCTGGAATCCCACTATCATCTTTGTCGCTCTTTTTTGTATTCTTTCTAGCATGTTTATGTCCCCTCTATGATAAGGACTCCACACCTGTACACAGTACTCCAATCTAGGTCTAACTAAAGCTTTAAACAGTTTGACGATCACTTCCGTGCTCCTATGTTTAATATTTCTTTTTATCATACCTAACATTGCATTTGCCTTTTTCACTGCTACCTTAACTTGCTCACTCACCTTTCCTGTGTGATCTATTATAACCCCTAGGTCCCTTTCCTTATCTATCTTTCCAATATTGCGCGCTCTCAGGGTGAGGCCCTTCCATTGCATTTGGTTGGGTTGACCTTTGAGATCGCCTTAACCAGCATAGGTTCAGACAGAAACATACACGCATCCAAGCACTGGTTAATACGTCCTCACATCATCTAAAAGACTGAAGCCCAGAGTGGAAATTGGCGTGTCTCGTCAGTTGAATAGAGAAAGGCAAACACTTTACAAAAAACAACTCTGCAGTCTATATGCATTGATGATTCACCTAATGTTGTGTCGTCATTTTGATAGATTTCAAAGACTATAAGACATACATATTTTACCAAGTAATTAGATACTGTATATTTAACATTTGTGTTTCTTTTTTATTCCTTCCATTAAAATGTTATTAATATAAATTGAATAGCAAATTTTGCAGTTTCCTCTTATTTAAAAAAAAACAAATTCTGACATTTCATTAAATAGACATTGAGTTACCTTAAATTTGTTTTTTCTTTACACCACACTCTTCTGTCTTACTCCTTTAACCTACTTCACTCACTATTTCTTCCTCTCAATTTTTTTCTTCCTCTACTTCTTTTCTATGTTGTTTTTCCTATTTTAATTTCTAAATTGAATTGAAATGTAACAACTGTACACAATTTTTTGTAATGTACTCGAATTTGTATTTCACAAAAGATAAATAAAAGTCTTCAAAAATTAAAATTGACAGATTTCGACATGTCACTCCTATCCATATCGAGCGTACTATTATTGGTGCACGTGAAGCCGTGATGTCAGCTCTTTTGTTGCCTTGAACCCAGGCAAGACCAGTACAAAAGGTTTGATAATTCTACAGCCGACATCCATTCAGGCCTTAACCTGACCTTCTGTACATTCTGAAGAAAGGATTGAGAGTCTGAAACGATGACTGCCCCTGTTGTAAAAGTAAAGTAAAGTATCCCATTGCATTACTGCCGTAGGGGTGTGAGGTGTTAGCGATCTCACATTTCAAAGGCTCGGCTATATGAGGGCGGTAGCCATCTCCTCTCCCTCGCCGCTTTTACTTCCCGGACTGAACCGGTACCCATTTAAGGCTGGGTCGACCCGGGAGCCATTGCGGTCTGAAACAAACATTACCGCCTCAACTGGGTAATGAACCCAGGACCACTCAGATGCGAAGCCAGCGCGCTAACCACTGCGCTACGTGGGTCTTAAAAAGCTATCTAAATGTCGCAGTCTCTGCTTCCACCTCCATTCTCATACTGGAAGTTGCTGTTCTATATGTCCTCGTCTGCTCCGCGACGATCTGACCTCTCACTCTAGCAGAGAAGCTTCAACCAGATATCTCTTTAGTAACAGCGATTCATCGGTATATATGATGGTATCACTATAATGAATGTTTGGGGAACTGTGACGCTAGTCCAACCAGGGCACAATATGCTGATCCACCCTCATCAGCATGCTCGGGATGTGAGGAAAGCTACTACAACCAGACACTTAACATCCTTTTCAGGCCGCACAAAAGAGTAAACTGACTTCTTGTGGGCAGTAAACAACAAGATCAACAATAATGAATGTTATCCTTTTTCAGTCAGATAACCTAGAGCTTTGTCATCCCAATGCATCACTCCCTGCATTCCCTGCTTATGTAATATTGACTGTCACGAGTGTAAGCCCGTTCTTATTCCCTGACTGTCGACTCAACTGGTCACCTGTCCAGATGTTATCTCTGACTGTGTCATCAATGACGCTTCTCGTGATGTGTATCTCTTGATGTCTGAGGTGTAATTGTGGAGTGGGTACCAGTTGTTTGTGGTAACCTGCATATTGGATTTTATCTGTGTCAATTAATGTCTGAATTTTACAGAAAGAAGTTTCCCCATGTACCGCATCTTCAAGATCGGAGTATCTCTAATGTATCTCAGGACCAGTCGCATCCATTCATTACGGATACGTTCTTACCGTTGACACTGTAATCCTGGTAATCTTGATAGTTTGAAGACGCCAAGTCCGTAATCAACAACTGAAAGTAACAAAGAACAAAATCAGTATAAAGAGGTTAAGTTACGTTACTCAGACCAACTAACTACTGCAGCTCTAGCCAGACCAACCAACCACTGCAGCTCTTCCCAGACCAACCAACCACTGCAGCACTACCCAGACCAACCAACCACTGCAGCTCTACGCAGACCAACCAACCACTGCAGTTCTACCCAGACCAACCAACCACTGCAGCACTACCCAGACCAACCAGCACTGCAGCTCTTCCTAAACCAACCAATGCAGCTCTACCCAGACCAACCAACCACTGCAGCTCTTCCCAAACTAACCAACCAACCACTGCAGCTCTACGCAGACCAACCAACCACTGCAGCTCTACCCAGACCAACCAGCCACTGCAGCTCTTCCCAAACCAACCAACCAACCACTGCAGCTCTACCCGGACCAACCAACCACTGCAGCTCTACCCAGTCCAGCCAACCAATGCAGCTCTACCCAGACCAACCAACCACTGCAGCTCTACCCAGACCAACCAACCACTGCAGCTCTACCCAGACCAACCAACCACTGCAGCTCTACCCAGACCAACCAACCACTTCAGCTCTTCCCAAACCAACCAGCCAACCAGTAAAGCTCTATTCAGACCAGCCAACCACTGCAGCTTTCCCCAGACCAATCAACCACTGCTGCTTTACCCGCACAATCAACCACTGCAGCTTTACCCAGACCAGCCAACCACTGCAGCTTTACCCAGACCATCCAACCACTGCAGCTTTACCCAGACCAATCAACCACTTTAGCTTTACTTGCACAATCAACCACTGCAGCTGTACCCAGACCAATCAACCACTGCAGCTTTACCCAGACCAATCAACCACTGTAGCTTTACCCAGACCTACCAACCACTGCAGCTCTACCCAGACCAACCAGCCACTGCAGCTCTTCCCAAACCCACCAACCACCCACTGCAGCTATACCCAGTCCAACCAACCACTGCAGCTCTACCCAGACCAACCAACCACTGCAGCTCTACCAAGACCAACCAACCACTGCAGCTCTACCCAGACCAAACAACCACTGCAGCTCTTCCCAAACCAACCAACCAACCACTGCAGCTCTACCCAGACCAACCAACCACTGCAGCTCTACCCAGACCAACCAACCACTGCAGCTCTACCCAGACCAACCAACCACTGCAGCTCTACCCAGATCAACCAGCCACTACAGCTCTTCCCAAACCAACCAACCAACCACTGCAGCTCTACCCAGACCAAACAACCCCTGCAGCTCTTCCCAGACCAAACAACCACTGCAGCTCTACCCAGACCAACCAACCACTGCAGCTCTACCCAGACCAAACAACCACTGAAGCTCTTACTCAACCAACAAACCACTGCAGCTCTACCCAGACCAAACAACCACTGAAGCTCTTACTCAACCAACAAACCACTGCAGCTGTACCCAGATCAACCAACCACTGCAGCCTTACCCAGACCAACCAACCACTGCAGCTCTACCCAGACCAACCAACCACTGCAGCTCTACCCAGATCAACCAACCACGTCAGCTTTACCAAGACCAACCAATCACTGCAGCTTTACCCGGACAACCAACCACTGCAGCTTTACCCAGACCAACCAACCACTGCAGCTCTACCCAGACAAACCAACCACTGCAGCTCTACCCAGACCAACCAACCACTGCAGCTCTAGCCAGACCAACCAACCACTGCAGCTTTACCCAGACCAACCAACCACTGCAGCTTTACCCAGACCAACCAACCACTGCAGTTCTACCCAGACCAACCAACCACTGCAGCACTACCCAGACCAACCAGCACTGCAGCTCTTCCTAAACCAACCAATGAAGCTCTACCCAGACCAACCAACCACTGCAGCTCTTCCCAAACCAACCAACCAACCACTGCAGCTCTACGCAGACCAACCAACCACTGCAGCTCTACCCAGACCAACCAGCCACTGCAGCTCTTCCCAAACCAACCAACCAACCACTGCAGCTCTACCCGGACCAACCAACCACTGCAGCTCTACCCAGTCCAGCCAACCACTGCAGCTCTACCCAGACCAACCAACCACTGCAGCTCTACCCAGACCAACCAACCACTGCAGCTCTACCCAGACCAACCAACCACTGCAGCTCTACCCAGACCAACCAACCACTTCAGCTCTTCCCAAACCAACCAGCCAACCAGTAAAGCTCTATTCAGACCAGCCAACTACTGCAGCTTTCCCCAGACCAATCAACCACTGCAGCTTTACCCGCACAATCAACCACTGCAGCTTTACCCAGACCAGCCAACCACTGCAGCTTTACCCAGACCATCCAACCACTGCAGCTTTACCCAGACCAATCAACCACTTTAGCTTTACTTGCACAATCAACCACTGCAGCTTTACCCAGACCAACCAACCACTGCAGCTTTACCCAGACCAATCAACCACTGCAGCTTTACCCAGACCAATCAACCACTGTAGCTTTACCCAGACCAACCAACCACTGCAGCTCTACCCAGACCAACCAGCCACTGCAGCTCTTCCCAAACCCACCAACCAACCACTGCAGCTCTACCCAGTCCAACCAACCACTGCAGCTCTACCCAGACCAACCAACCACTGCAGCTCTACCCAGACCAAACAACCACTGCAGCTCTACCCAGACCAAACAACCACTGCAGCTTTTCCCAAACCAACCAACCAACCACTGCAGCTCTACCCAGACCAACCAACCACTGCAGCTCTACCCAGACCAACCAACCACTGCAGCTCTACCCAGACCAACCAACCACTGCAGCTCTACCCAGACCAACCAGCCACTGCAGCTCTTCCCAAACCAACCAACCAACCACTGCAGCTCTACCCAGACCAAACAACCACTGCAGCTCTTCCAAGACCAACCAACTACTGCAGCTCTACCCAGACCAACCAACCACTGCAGCTCTACCCAGACCAAACAACCACTGAAGCTCTTACTCAACCAACAAACCACTGCAGCTCTACCCAGACCAAACAACCACTGAAGCTCTTACTCAACCAACAAACCAATGCAGCTGTACCCAGATCAACCAACCACTGCAGCCTTACCCAGACCAACCAACCACTGCAGCTCTACCCAGACCAACCAACCACTGCAGCTCTACCCAGACCAACCAACCACTGCAGCTCTACCCAGACCAACCAACCACTGCAGCTCTACCCAGACCAACCAACCACGTCAGCTTTACCCAGACCAACCAATCACTGCAGCTTTACCCAGACCAACCAACCACTGCAGCTCTACCCAGACCAACCAACCACTGCAGCTCTACCCAGACCAACCAACCACTGCAGCTCTATCCAGACCAACCAACCACTGCAGCTTTACCCAGACCAACCAACCACTGCAGCTTTACCCAGACAACTAACCACTGCAGCTCTACCCAGACCAACCAACCACTTCAGCTCTACCCAGACCAGCCAACCACTGCAGCTCTACCCAGACCAACCAACCACTGCAGCTAGACCCAGACCAACCAACCACCGCAGCACTACTTCAGAATACTTCGGTGGACCTTTTCTTTGCTCCCAAGTATCTAACCATTTTATTAGTATAAATTAATAATGTTGGCGAAGACACAATAGTGAATAAGCTGAGAGCAGCCAGGGACTCATTACTGGCTCGTGCATCAGGGTCAGTGAACAAATATCTGACCAAGACACGTTTCCGACTTCATGTGGTGGATCTCGAAACAGGATTCATTCGTGTAATCTGGCTTAGGGAAGAGGTATAGCAGAGAGAAGGCAAAATGAGTCCTAAAAATGTCTTGGTGAAACCGGATGTGTCAACCAAAAGGCGCAGGTATCGTAGCCTCCTTGTAAACTGCGACGCAAAGTCAGAATGTTCTTTTCGTGAAGAAGAAGAAGAAGAAGAAAGGGAGTGAGGGAGGAAGGAGGAAAGAGGAAGGAGAAGGAAGAGGAAGGAGAAGGAAGAGGAAGAAGAAGGAAGAGAAAGGAGGAGGAAGAGGAAGAAGGAGGAAGAGGAAGAAGGAAGAAGAGGAAGAAAGAAGGAAGAGGAAAAAGGGAGGAAGAAGGAAGGAAGAGGAAGAGGAGGGACGAAGAGGAAGAAGGAAGAGGAAGAAGGAGGAAGAAGAAGAAGAAGGAAGAGGAGGAAGAAGAAGGAAGAGGAAAAAGGGAGGAAGAAGGAAGGAAGAGGAAGAGGAGGGACGAAGAGGAAGAAGAAGGAAGAGGAAGAATGAGGAAGGAGGAGGAAGAAGGAAGAGGAGGAAGAAGAAGGAAGAAGAGGAAGAAGGAAGAGGAGGAAGAAGAGGAAGAAGAAGGAAGAAGGAGGAAGAAGAAGGAAGAGGAGGAGGAAGAAGGAAGAGGAGGAAGAAGGAGGAAGTGGAAGTGGAGGAGGAGAAAAATAAAGAAAGAGAGGGAGAAGGAGAAAAATAAAGAAAGAGAGACGAAAAGAAAGAGAGACAAAAAGAGAGAAAGAAAGAGAGACAAAAAGAAAGAAAGAAAATAAGAAAGAACACATGAACAACATTCAAGACACTGGATCGATACTTAACAAGAAATCTTTGCAAATAAAATGAAATAGTTGAATTCTCCAATGTTCGTCCATCACATGCGATGAAGACCACTCTCTTTGTTCAGCAGTATGGACAGTCTTTACTCATGCTGTGTCCGCCTTAAATGGGTGACCCTCGCAAAGATTGGAGAGATAGTCTTCACATTCATTGGTTCAATGTTTCTTTGCCAATGCTACGAAATGACCTCATCAAGTCAGCCGAAATTGTGCAGATTGTTTCCCGAGCTTTTCCATGCTCACAGGCGCCTATGGTAGTTTTGAAACCATGTGTTTCCTATGATCTATCATGTATTCTTTCCTGTACTATCAACGTATCGCCTCTTTCATGCCTTTCTCCCAGGCCGTACCCTTTAAAACAACCATAGTATAATAATACCAAATAAAAACATAATACAAATAATACAATTCGTTAATAAATGGTATGTTTTTTTAACAAATGCTGTAAGTTAATTTTTAATCAATTGTAGTGGACCGTCAAATGTGAGCTAACAGATATATCAGAAATAGGTCACAAGGCAATCACCAGTACTAGTCGTGAACAAGTTCGATGAAGATGCAGAAGGCCTCAGGCTCATTGTTGCTGTCTTCACATTTATTTAAGTTGACTTCTCAATATACACGAAGCTAAGAAGACAAAGAAATACTCAAAATCAAAGTAAACAAAGTAGATGAAATTTAATATGAAGCTTTCATCGAAGAATAATATTTATTTCAGAAAACTAATTATTTAAGCTCAGTTGTGAATAATTGTAAAACAGAATTCAATCCATCAAAGGGAAACTACTTACCGTGAAATAATGGACATAAATTATTATTGTTATTATTTCCCTTTTCTTCGTAAAATATTGATTTCCAAAGCAAAAGTTGTAACGATTGATTGAAGATGTAAATGGGATCACATGGTGAGGTTGTTAGAATTATCTGTACACATCACTGGATATATAAATAGATCTTCATAAATAGAATGACTGCAGCAACATCCAATTGTGACATTCTGTGAACCCAAGATCAATTTTATTAGTGACATTTAGAGCTTTGATTAATTATTTGTAATGTTGATTCAACAATAATTACGTCATCTTTTTTGTTTAGCCTAGTGAATAATTTTAGCCTATGCTGTTTTGGGTCTGTCAAATCCTTAATACTAACCTTTATTAATCCAAATGACATTCTTTCTCAATTTGTTTGTTATGCAAAAGTCAATAACCGTCTGTGCTTTTACAGTACATAGACGGATTGAACTTCGCTGAGTGATAAAAAATAGAAGTCTAATGCAGCGATTCTGAAAGGGTTTCCTGCTGCACATAAGTGTTGCTAAGAAATTTCTAGCTGTACCTTTGTTGGTGAAAGGTGTTTTAAATAAAACGAAAAATAAAGAGGGAATATAAGTTAAAAATGTCCAACAATGATGTTTTTTAATGGAACTCTTACATTGCAAGTAGTACAAACTAAAATTGTTAAAATTGTTGAGTCTATAATAACGTTTGGTATAATTCAATTACAGAAATTTGTTTGTTTCATTTGCACAATTGCTATACTGATTCTTCTTCTTCTTCTTCGTACGCAGTCAGACATCAACCTTAATTTTTTCGAAAAAAGCAGCGGTCATCCTGAGGCTGTCGACACTGCCATAGAGCTTGTCTAGTGTTGCCACTGGTGATGGCCACATCTGCTCTCTCTGATCCTCGTATGTCGGGCAGTTTTGCAGCAAATGCTCTGCGATCATTTTACCGGTACCACACGGGCATTCGTCATATCTTCAATTTGTTGAATAGGTGGTACCTCAGTCTTTTGTGGCCAGTGCGAAGTCTGAAGACCACGACCTGCTCTCTTCTGTTCAACTGGTAATAGGCATCGTTTTTTTGTGTAGCCAGTATGTTCTGTTTCCCATTTGGTCATGTATCTAGCTCTAATAAGCCGTTTTGACTCTTCGTACGTCATACTAGTATCTGGTTAGCTAAACTGATTCAATTCGTATAGCTCACTTGTAAATTTTCTTACAATGCTACATAACTGATATATTGGCTTCAACGATGGGCGTTCTTATATTTAACAGTTTCTCAATAATAATTTTCTATAATTTACAGATGTACCTATACTTCTTGCCGGGAATTTTGCATTCTAAAAATATATGTGTGCGAAGATGAGTTGTGGTTTGTCCGTCGTATCCGAAGAGGAGCAGATTGTCATCTGTCAGTCCTGAAGTGGCTTAGTAGGTCGCTGATCAAACCAATTCGAGCCCGAAAGCGTCTGTCATGATGAGGGCAGAGAAACATGATCGTCTCCGTGCAGCTTCTTTGAATCTTGTTTGCTCTATATTTGCCGTTCCAGCAGAGACTTTGCTACGCAAGGGAGAGCGATCAGTATCAATGATGTCCCAATTATCAGGTTCAATGTTCCAGTTCTCCAGAGAGGCTTTCAGGGTGTCTTTGTAACGTTTTATTTGGCCACCATGAGCTCGCATGCCTAAATCAAGCTCGTCATAAAATAATTTCTTTGGAAGTTGCTCATCTGACATTCGAACAACATGGCCAGTCCATCTAAGCTCGCATGCCTAAATCAAGCTCGTCATAAAATAATTTCTTTGGAAGTTGCTCATCTGACATTCGAACAACATGGCCAGTCCATCTAAGCTGCTATTTGCACATAGTTGTGTGGATGTTTGTCATGCCAGCCCGCGAAAGAACTTCTATTTATGTGATCATATCTTGCTATTTTATGTTCAGCAATTTCCTTAGGCAGCCCAGATGGAAGTGGTCAAGCTTCTTCGCATGTCGACTGTACACAGTCCAAGTTTCACAGAAGTGAATGAGTTACTACGATACTGAATCACAGATAAGCATACCTGGAATTTTTTATCAAGTGAAAGAAGTCGCCCTCGTTTCTTATTTTGAATGTTGACCCATGCGAAAAATACATGCTTGCAATGTAGGTAGTATAAAACTAGTAGTAGTGTAGATAAGGTATACTCTGTCAACAATGAGAACTCTTGTATTACCAAATTCCAGAATTAAAGATGTGGGGTTTACCTACACTTAGGCTGGAAAGTTCGATTAGTCTGACCTTTCGTCAAGCCTTTTGCCACTTTTAACTATTACTGTTTTATGTCTTCAGTAGTAGCGTCAAAGGGGATATGAACCCAATTGTATTCATTTACACCGAGAAAGGAATGAATTCCTATAGTTTATCCTCCAAAACTGAAAGATGTTCTATAACCAAAATGGAGGTAATCTTCGTGTCCTTATCAGCTGTGTGTGGAACATTTCAAGGTTATTATTGTCAACTTTTGTTTTCCACGATAACATTTGTTTCAAGAATCCAGACAGATTGTAACTTGATGTCAAAATGTTTTTTGTCTTCCCTGCATAATAAACCAGACAGCTTGTAATTGGATGTCAAAAGGTTTGTTTTTGTCTTCCCAGCACAAGAACCCAGACAGCTTGTAACTTGATGTCAAGAGGTTTCTTCCCTCCCTTGGACAAGAACCCAGAAGCTTGTAACCTGATGTCTAGAGGTTTCTTCCCTCCCTTGGACAAGAACCCAACAGCTTGTAACTTGATGTCAACAAGTTTCTTCCCTCCCTTGGACAAGAACCCAGACAGCTTGTAACTTGATGTCAAAAGGTTTCTTCCCTCCCTTGGACAAGAACCCAGAAGCTTGTAACCTGATGTCAAGAGGTTTCTTCCCTCACTTGGACAAGAACCCAGACAGCTTGTAACTTGATGTCAAGAGGTTTCTTCCCTCCCTTGGACAAGAACCCAGAAGCTTGTAACCTGATGTCTAGAGGTTTCTTCCCTCCCTTGCACAAGAACCCAGACAGCTTGTAACCTGATGTCTAGAGGTTTCTTCCCTCCCTTGCACAAGAACCCAGACAGCTTGTAACTTGATGTCAAGAGGTTTCTTCTCTCCTTTGGACAAGAACCCAAGCAGCTTGTCACTTGATCTCAAGAGGTTTTCTTTCTTTCCCCTGCATACTCGTATTAGAGCTATTTAAATGTTCAAAACATAGATAGATCAATATTAATTCACCATGTCTCGTCTTTAATCAGAGAGATAAACTCGTCAATCCAAAGCAAATATTTATAATAACTCATTCCTCAGCTCATAAAATCTGGAAAGCACCATGTACTTGGAAAACCAGTGAATATTGGTGGGAAGAACCAGTGTCTCATGACGGTTCCTGAGCCTTGGCTCTTGACTGAGAAGTCGTTTTAACCAATCTAGTTTTGATGTAGTTAACCGTTGCAACCACTTAGTACATTCCGCTTCTTAAGACTGCAGGGATCGTGTTAATATCACAACCTCTCCGTGTAATTATTTTGTTAAACAGAAAATGGACGCTAGGTTAGCAAGGTTTTGCTGTAATATTGAAATAAAACATGCAGTTCGGCCAGTCATTGCTGCACACCATCAATTCACAATGATATACAATTTCCTAAAAATGACTTTTTTTCTTCCAACGTGTCTGTCATAGAATTGTGTTTGTCTAATCCATTTGACGCCATGTGTAATTCAACGCTGCATAAAAACTGTTCAACAATAGAATCTACGTACAAATATCTTATGAATATCAGTATTTGGCTTTGTTGATTTAAGTCTGTCGAATGAACCAGTTGAAGGGAAATTTGTTTACTCTAATAAAATTTATTGTCTACTTGTGCATGGATGTTAGAGGACATATATTCCATGCGGCGAGAAACCCTATCATTCGACAAAGGTACAATATGAAATCACCTCTTCGGCAGCATTTTCTAACCCAGATTGAATTACTTCTTTACACGCAGATCAAATTAAGTTTTTGCTATTTTTGTAGCTGTATGTATATGGCAATTAAATAAGTCAGCTTGAGGTACCACCTAATCACTAAACTGAAGATAGATGGCACTGACGAATGCACCTGCGGTACAGGGAAAATGACCGCTGAACATCTGCTGCAAAATTGCCCGACATTCGAGGACCAGAGAAATTACATGTATGTGGCCATCACCAGTGGCAACACTAGACAAGCTCTATGGTAGTATCGACAGCCTCAGGATGACAGCTGCTTTCTTCGAACAAATACAAATTGACGTCTGACAGCGAACGAAGAAGAAGAATAAGAAATAAGTCAGCTCGTTATTTGCACCTTTTCTACAAATCCCTTTTTGTTTCTTAAATAGACTTGATTTGCTTAACATGAGAAGAAAACAAACGCTTTAAATAGACTTGATTTGGTTTACCCAAGAAGAGAACAAACGCCTTAAATAGGATGGTCCTTACTTGTTAGGTGACTGTGTTTAGTCTTAGTGTCCGATTGTACTGTAATATCCTACACGTGAAACAATGTACCTCAGACTAGGAAAGTTTGAGAAACACTGATCTAGTCACGCAATGACTGATCGAGTTTTGTGCCAGATCACAGTGTTTATACAGCACTTCAGTTAACCATTTGTGTATCTCATCATTGATTATTCTGGGTTTTGAATTTCTTTTGGAGTATGGACATTGTACGTAAACTTTGTAGTTTGTATCCGACACCAACAGCCGATAACACCGTCAATGACCTTCAAGTATGTTGGCGTCTTTCAATGCAACATCAAACTCCCGCTACTTCTTTCGGTCTGTGGTCACCCTTCAGACAGTGTCCTAGCTCTAGTTATTTATTGTCATTTAGAAGTCTGTAGGTGTTCGACAAGTTCTTTTACTTCAGTCCCTATCCTTGTAGTGTCCATGATATGCCACCACTTCCGGTAATTGTATCTTATTTAAGTGCATGACGTGAAGTACCCCCCATAGTGCATTGCAATAGAAAGATAACTTTCAATTCAGTATTATATTTTACATTATCCGATTCTGCATACGGTGACCTTTACCCTGGAGTTCGATGAAGTCAGGAAAACTTAGAAACGCTGCTTTTTGATTGCACCATTCTAATAATAGCAACAATTCAATGGTTTTTTCTGGAAACACTTTCATGTCTAGGAATACTTGTACAGGACCAAGGCCGTAGCGTACGGTGCTAGTGTCCTTAACACGATTATAAATGGTAGCGAGACTTGGTACCCAAACATGCTT
The DNA here is from genome assembly GCA_036924085.1 of Ariolimax columbianus. Lineage (NCBI taxonomy): Eukaryota > Metazoa > Mollusca > Gastropoda > Stylommatophora > Arionidae > Ariolimax > Ariolimax columbianus. Next base: position 16,545,943 of record JAVGWX010000017.1, on the reverse strand, counting down.
AACACATTCCACCGACGGCATTGTGGTCAATTCTTTGTGTGTCATGTCACAGAGTGACAAATCCACAGGCGCATGTTGGCATCGTTCTCCCATCTAAGTTCACTCTCCTCAGATAGCGAAGACAACGATGGTTTGGTCATGTTTCCCGCATAGGAGATAGTGACATCTTCAAGGCAATCCTTTTTGGATAGCTGGTTGATGGGGAAAGAGCAGTTGGTCAACCCCAACTGAGTTTCAAAACCTTGTATAAGTCAGACCTGAAGGAACTGTGCATGGGTCTGGCATCGTAGGAAAGCTAAACTGCAAACCGATCCGAGTAGAGATATGCACTGAAGAGCCACATTAGCCTAGGTGAAAGGTGGAAGGAAGCTTTTGAAACAGAGAGAAGTGAAAAGACAAAGTCGCAATTGAAAAAAAAAAACGAACAACTATATAGAGATCTATTACTCCATGGACCTGTCATCTTTTGGCTGAAACTGGCTACTAAGCACATATACACATATATACACAAAAACTCGCAAACGCACATACACTCACACGTGTAGAAAGATAAACTACTGGAAGAAAACTGAAATCGCGCATTGATTCATGATTTCGCTAGAAGAACTGAGTAAGTATTCGAATAATCAAGGACAATATACAGTTATCATTGGTTACAGACATACAATTTAAAAAGAAAGAATTTGTGTTTCACATTATGAATAATTCGTAATTCTGAAATACAATATATATATATTAATATAATCAATCAATGTGCGCGCTGAAAATGTTTTATTTTCCAAATTGTTTCGAATTTCTGATTGAGTAAATGGAGGACGTGGATGCGAAGCGTGAAAAAATGTTAGGGTAAGCCAAGTCATGAACATAAAGGGGCACAGCTTTATAATATTTTGAAACTTTAAGTTCAAAATTGTTAAATGTCGAATTATCATTTGAACTCCAAGACTACTCCCAGCCGAGCATTAGGCAATAACAATAATGATACGTTCGCATAATTTTGTTTCATGTTAACCGTCTACATTTCAAATACCACTTTTCTTCAAAAGTTCTTGTATATTTCCCATCCTTCTGTGAAATATCAAATTTTTGGATTGCTATTTTTTAATTCAAATGTACTTTTTGTTCAAAAGACAAAGCGCGAATATAATATTTTTAACAAAAAAGGAAACTGAATCGAAACAATATTTGTTGATGTCTACAACATCTCCCGCTTTTTCTATGTTTTTTTCACTAAATCCTAAAACATTACTGATATTACAAAACGAAATTTGATACCTCTTCGTGGAACTCAATAAAATAATAAAAAATTCAAATCCAAACACAGAACTAAACAAAACTGCACTGAAATAACATTTGAAACACAATTTGAGAGCTAGGAATTCAAATTCGTCAGTGAAAGCCGGCCTAATTTGTAGATGGTTGGCTGGGAGAAAAAATAGCGTCATAATGGCCGTCTCCTAGCTACAAATAGACCTGATTCCTACGCTGTGTTAGGCTGGACGTAAATATCTTACCGTTCCAAAAGTAACTGATAAATTCGCTTCGTGCGTTTGCTAACATGTTGCTACGCTTAAATAAAAATTACCATTACAATTTCAATTTGTAAACCTATTTCGCATATGCTTTATGTAAAGGGGTGTCTTTAACACCATTTGGGGTAGCTCAGCCTATCTTGTCTATTCTTACGCTTTGCTTGATACCTCACTGCTTGATATGATATTGTTTAAAGAAGAGAATACATGTCCTCGCAGTATGATGTGCCTCTGTGTTAGGTGCTTCTGCCGCCAAACACGAGACTGACCTCTAATTTAAAACATATCGAGTAGTGTGCGGCTAAGTGGTTGAGTTATTGGGGATTTATCTAGACTCTAGAAACAAGGGTTCGAACCTCGATGGGCCTAGATTTGTCTCTATCAAGTGAAAATAAAAATCAAGCCATAACACTGCATGGCAACATTGTTCAGCCCAATAATTTAGAACAAATGTAAATAGCATACACAGCCTAGTAGAAAAATGCAGGACATGTGCGGCATATTCCAGTGATAGGCTATACACTAAGGTGCAGCCACACACAGCTTGGGAGACCCTGACCTAAATGCTGCCTCTCCCCGTTCTGTCTATCGATCACGAGTAGTAACAATCCATCTGAGCCCTGATCTGAATCTGATATCACACTCGCCTTGTCTGATGCCCGTGATTCATCGTGAGAGGCCAAACTTTATCCTAAAATGATGCCAGTTTGATGTTTTAGTCTCAGCGCATTTTTGTTTCTCTAAGTATTTTCCCGAAGAGCCTGAATGGTTTTAATGTTTTCGAAAACTTAATTTTGCTCTAATCTATCAACAACTAATTGAAAACCTCATCCAAAAACTTAATTTTGCTCTAATCTATCAACAACTAATTGAAAACCTCATCCGAAAACTTAATTTTGCTCTAATCTATCAACAACTAATTGAAAACCTCATCATTTCACAAATACAAACAATTTTATAAATATGTCTGATTCTGGTTCGTAAATAATGTAAAGTGAAGTCTAGAAAGATCTCTGTAAATATATAGGATAAAGGTTAGAAATGTTTTTGTTTTAATGTTACGGTCATTATTAATATGAAACTTAAGCTGTTTAGAAAATGCTTCCAAAATATTAAACCAAATATTTTATACTTAATTACAGAATTACAAATTGCACCAAAATGTCTAATCTGTGGCACGATTGTCGACAGTCAGATCGCCTGGCGTCTGCTATTTTCTAGAAGCACTGCTCAGCCAATGGTCTGTCTCGGTGCCCAGCGCGTGAGCCTGTGAGAGTGTGTGCCGGTGTGAGCCAGCCCGCGACCCAATGCTCGCCAATGTTCACACAGCTTGGTTGAGGTTTCCCTCCCTCACCGGACGCTAGAATGTTACCAATATGATGCAGGACGTGAATTCTGTGGATATTCTGTGAGTGAATATGTGGTTACAGATTTCTATACATACGAAAGCTTATGTTGTTGTAGTGACTACGTGTGAATAGTTAGCTTTTCTGGTTTAACTATACTACTTGTCCAAAGTACATATAATTTGAACACATAACATGAAATGTAGATCTGTCAAGATGCAAATGCTTGAGTTTTTGTCACTATTGATCGATTCGATACCAAAACTGAGGTGCATTTAGTTTCTGCTTCCACGAGTGTACATTTCTCGTTTGCTACAACTTGTTTAGTCACAGTGCAAAACACATCACCGGTCAACCCTGTTGTCGTGTGGTCGATGGAGTTGCAGTAAATATGATGTGTCTGCTTTTGGATTTCAGATCGTTGTTAGCATCACGTGTATTTATAGTTTAAATCATGATTTAAAACAACTGATTAATAATATGATGTTTGTCGTGAAGCCGTTGTTTTATCTGTTTTCTGATGTGTGTTTCATTTACGATACCCAACTTGTCCCTATTAACGTCAGCAAAGCAATGAAGGATCAGTAGCTCCATTAAGTATGGGCGTGTGCAAGCTAGTGTTGTCTTGGTGACTCTAGTATTGCTGCTGTCACTGCCGCATACGACCGTCGTCTCCTACTGACTGTGTTCTGTGTTATTTCCTTCGCCATCATACTCATAATCACTAATTTCGGTCATCTCCTACCACTTATAATTTGTTATATTGGTTAATTTGATAGAAACATCATCTATGGTGGAGGGTTGTGGGTTGTTGTTGAAAGGTTGGGGGAAGTTGCAAGGAATATGTGTGACTATTCTGAATAGTATAAGAAGCACATTGCTGGTAGCACAGACAAATTAACTTTGAAACACTGTAGAACCAATATGATATGTAAATGATACACACCACCAAAATAGTTAAATGTCGAATGATTATTTGTGTTTCAAGATTCCTCTTGAATGAACATTAGGCAAATATAACAATGATACGTTTGTTTTAATTTTGTTTCATGTTAACCATCTGTATTTCAAATTTTTAAATACCACCTTTCTTCCCGAGTGGCCTGTCGGGCTGTTTGTGAATGACAAGGACAAGAATAGCACCACTGCTCCACAGAGAGTATGTCGTAAGAGGCGATTAAATGTGTGATATGGCATAACACCGGCCATGGTTAGGTAGTTTGTTTAGAACAGCATATATGGCACCTAACAGATTGCGGGTCTACTTTGCTCTAGTGTTTGAGTCTATTAATATGGACTCGCACATCGGTTAACCACCCTCCGTAAGCGATTGTCCCAGCGCATTGGAGTATTAAGCTGCTCGAACCTAACCCGCTCAGCAAGAAATCTTTCTCCCGGCTACTCTGCAAGACGAGTTTCTATCTATGATTTGATGTTTTTCGTTTCCAAATCCATACGACAGTCATCCAGAAACAGTTCCTCTTTTGGACCATCTTCTTACTTATGTCAATGAGACCCTTGTTGATCTGGCACCTTCTTCTATAGTATTCTCTACCACCTCCTCTAACTTCCACCTTCAGCAGTATCCCCTAAACTCTAATCTCCTCCCTCCCAAACTCTTATCTTCCCCGACGAATTTTCCCATCCCAAATTATAATTCATTTCCCAAATTCTAATCGTTCATACTTCAAAACTGTTATCTCTCACTCCAAAACTGTTTTCTCCCGCTCCAAAACTGTAATCCACTCGCCGCTCTAATCTTTCAGGCCACGTTTTCTAAAGTTATCTATTGTCTCTAACATTCATGATTTCCATTTCTTGCACACAAACTTTGTCCTACCTGTCCAAATTCTTTGAGATTATTTCCCTTTGTTAAACCTCCATCTGGGAGGGAAGAGTCATCAAAGTCACGTGAAACATATTGATCAAGTTCCCCACCTGATATCCCCTTTCGTGCTCCTAGAAACAGACTGCATCACAGTAGTCAGTCCAACGAGGTGGGGATCATGATTGCTGAGGGTCCTTATATTGCACTTCAAGCATAAAGACCTCGCTTCACCTTCTTAAATGCGCCCTCTGAATGTGAGAAAAGCCACTATAGCTTTCTACCAAAGATATGTAGTCATTAGTTAACTTACCTCGGCACGAGTAGCTTCTAAAAACATCATCAACAGGAACATGAACAATAACAATCTCACCAATAACAGCAACATCACCAACAATACCAATATCAGTAACAACAATAACATCACCAACAACAATAAAATCCCCAACAACAACATCACAGACAACAACAACCTCAACAACAACAACAGTTCCTCAACATCATCAACAATAACAATATCAGCAACAACAGCAACCTCACCAAAATTACCAACAAGATCACCAACAACAACAGCTTTCCCAACAACAACAACCTCACCAACAACAACAACAACATCACCAACAACAACAACCTCACCAACAACAACATCACAAGCACCAACAACCTCACCAACAACAACAACATCACCAACAACAACAACATCACAAGCACCAACAACCTCACCAACAACAACAACAACATCACAAGCACCAACAACCTCACCAACAACAACAATATCACCAACAACAACCTCATCACCAACAACAACAACCTCACCAACAACAACAACAACCTCATCATCAACAATAACAACAACCTCACCAACAACAACAACAACCTCATCACCAACAACAACAATCTCACCAACAACAACCTCATCACCAACAACAACAACCTCACCAACAACAACAACCTCACCAACAACAACAACATCACCAACAACAACAACAACCTCATCACCAACAACAACAACCTCACCAACAACAACAACAACCTCATCATCAACAATAACAACAACCTCACCAACAACAACATCAACCTCATCACCAACAACAACAATCTCACCAACAACAACAACAACCTCATCACCAACAACAACAACCTCACCAACAACAACAACCTCACCAACAACAACAACATCACCAACAACAACAACCTCACCAACAACAACAACAACCTCACCAACAACAACAACAACCTCATCACCAACAACAACAATCTCACCAACAACAACAACAACCTCATTACCAACAGCAACAACCTCATCACCAACAACAACAACCTCACCAACAACAACAACCTCACCAACAACAATAACCTCACCAACTACAACAACAACCTCATCAACAACAACAACCTCACCAACAACAACAACCTCATCAACAACAACAACAACCTCACCAACAACAACATCATCAACAGCAACAACATCATCAACAACAACAACAACCTCACCAACAACAACAACATCACCGACAACAACAACCTCACCAACAACAACAACAACCTCATCACCAACAACAACAATCTCACCAACAACAACCTCATCACCAACAACAACAACCTCACCAACAACAACAACCTCACCAACAACAACAACATCACCAACAACAACAACAACCTCATCACCAACAACAACAACCTCACCAACAACAACAACAACCTCATCATCAACAATAACAACAACCTCACCAACAACAACATCAACCTCATCACCAACAACAACAATCTCACCAACAACAACAACAACCTCATCACCAACAACAACAACCTCACCAACAACAACAACCTCACCAACAACAACAACATCACCAACAACAACAACCTCACCAACAACAACAACAACCTCACCAACAACAACAACAACCTCATCACCAACAACAACAATCTCACCAACAACAACAACAACCTCATTACCAACAACAACAACCTCATCACCAACAACAACAACCTCACCAACAACAACAACCTCACCAACAACAATAACCTCACCAACTACAACAACAACCTCATCAACAACAACAACCTCACCAACAACAACAACCTCATCAACAACAACAACAACCTCACCAACAACAACATCATCAACAGCAACAACATCATCAACAACAACAACAACCTCACCAACAACAACAACATCACCGACAACAACAACATCACCAACAACAACAACATGACAAGCACAAACAACCTCACCAACAACAACAACAGCACAAGCACCAAAAACCTCACCAACAACAACAATATCACCAACAACAACAACAATCTCATCACCAACAACAACAACTTCACCAACAGCAACCTCATCATCAACAATAACAACAACCTCACCAGCAACAACAACAATATCACCAACAACAATAACCTCACCAACAACAACATCACAAGCACCAACAACCTCACCAACAACAACATCATCACCAACAACAACAACAACATCACCAACAACAACAACCTCACCAACAACAACAACAACATCACAAGCACCAACAACCTCACCAACAACAACAACAACATCACAAGCACCAACATCCTCACCAACAACAACACATCACCAACAATAACATCAATAATAACAATACCATCCATAACAATAAAGTCACTAACAAAAACAGCTTCCCCTACAATAACATTACCAGCAATATTATATCAGTAAGTACAACAAGCTCACCAACAACATCAACTTCATCAGCAACACCAACAACACTAACAACAGCAATATCATCAACAACAGCAACACTACTAACTATAACAATCTCACCAACAACAAACTCACCAACGACAACAACATCACCAACAACAGCACAAACAACAGCACTATCCTTTGCAACAACAATATCACCAGCAACAGCAACATCACCAATAACAGCAACATCACCAACAAAAACATCGTCACCAACAATAACAACCTGTTTCCATTATTTATCTGTCTTCATTGTGCTCTCAACGAAGCATAGAGTCACCATTTCAGAAGACTATCTACAGTAACCCTGTGACAAAGCACTTAGTGTTCTTTGTCGTGAGTGGTTTCTGTTAAATGTTTTACACGAGGCTCATGCACAACCTTTGTCAGTCTCCATTGATACCATGTGCGTTACTGCAATGGTCCTGTTCGCTCTTCTCAATTGAGGATTCTGTATGGTGATAGTGGATAGGAGGTGGAATGCTTGTATGTGTTTCTTATGTTTCCAACATTGCCAAAGTTAGTATCACCTTCTGGGTGTTGATTGTCTGTCCTCTTACCGTGCATTTTTTTCTCCATTAGTCCTACACAAACAAGTCAGAAGGTCCCTGCACCAAATCTCTTAAAAGTTAAACAATATTAAATAAAGAGCCCGTTAACACAACAGCGTGATAAATTGGAAATATGGTTCATATCTTTCTTGAGCTACGGGCGATGTGACTAACACAACTCCGGTCACCTTTAGTTTCTCTCATTATTCTGGCACCCCAGTTTTTAGGCTGGGTTGACCCCAGGCGCCGTTTTGCGATTAGAAAAAATTCTTATCAGATGGGGACCAAACCCCGATTATTCGGCGGGGAAGCAACACTGCTTCCCACTGCGCTATCTCGGCTCCACTAGCTCTTAAAGCTGATACAGTATTATACACGTGACAAGCCCCAGTCTATCCTGGTGTCGAATTGGGCACGACTGTTGAGTCAATGGAGAGCAATGTAGAGAAGGATAGAATCCAACCTCAAAATGGTGGAGACCACGCTCAATAAATGTATAGTGCTTAACCCTCAACCGCAGTACCTGGCTTTTCCTTCACGTGACACTAGGCTGGAAGTCACGTTGAGGCCCTTTTGTAAACTTGCTATTTTTTATAAATTGCTGGGGTCCCGAAATGTTGTCCCATTATTCGTGAGGCTGTAGACTACAGTCTGGTCAACCTATTGGGAAATCTGACTTCTCAACGAATTGCGTCCACTTGATAAGATTCACAAAGAAGACAGGTTCATTTGAACCAATTCTCTTTCTTGTTCAGACTACTTCAAATTAGGAAGGAGCACTTCATTCACAATTTTGTGAAGTGAAGACAGTTGTTTGTTTCTTGATTGCCCTAGCATTCTTTCTCGATACCTGGGTAATAGAAATGATTTACTCTTTAATCATATTTGCGATGTAGTTTCTTTCACTTTCGTTCCCACTCATAAGGCCACTGCAGACTCAACAGATATGGCACCTATGCGCATACATTGGTCATATAATCGACTATTCTGCACCTGACGCCCCTATGTATTCAGTCCTTTTCATTACTGAAAGCGCCGACTACAGAGAACGAACTCAGTAGCTCCAGCGGCAGCTCCGAAACTGTCTCCTGACTACCAATTTACAGCTAGGTCGACTGAGATAAGCGGTTATTCCATTTTAAAAAACCTGCAATCTCTGTGCGAATGAATGAGTGTCTATCGCTAGATGTTGAAAATTCTTTAAGTCAACTTTCACTATGTGCAGTCAGTGTGGCAGTGGACTCATTCTGGTCTCAGTCACACACAGTGTCTCATCGGAAACCAGTCCAGCATTGATTTCTCTCCATATGGATATTCTTTGCGACAATAATAGAGAATCACGCAACCATAAAATTTTAAGTCTAATTTAGTTTAGACAAGAGTCCCTACGTTACTTTCCAAACCAATCATAAATTCAAGGGAAGTTCTATAGTAGACATTGCTAGCGGGGATGAAGTGTTCGGAACTTCACTGTACCAGGTTGCAGCTTGTATATGAGGTACGGTCGCCAGCTTTCTTTCTCGCTATGTAATTTTCCCTAACGGGGAGTCAGGTTCCAAATAGCGCCGGTGTCGACTGACAAGTGCTATTAAGGGGCATTAAACCTTTAAACGTTAAAAGCGAGTGCGGGATCAAGACGCTGAGCAGCGCAAGAGCTGCAGGGGTCAGCGACCCATAGCTGACTGCTAGCGTCAGGGTCAGCGAAACAGAGCTGCAAAGACCCTTCTACACCTCCACACGGTGATCCTGGATAACAGGCTGCACCAGGGCAGACTGGCTAAGGAGAAGGGATCGAAGAGGGAATGCTAACCCGGTACTCAAAAAATGGTTGCTGAAGTCGGATGTGTTGGACCAAAAGGTGCAAATATCGCAGCCAAGCTGTAAACTACGACACAACGCATTCCTTTCTCTGGACTACATTCTGCTAGTTAAGCCCTTTCAGGGTTTGGTAGTGGGAGATTGAGAACGAACGAAGAAGAAGAAGAAAAGCGAGTGCTCTTCCCCTACACCAATCAGACTCTGGACAGGAACACACCACGTAGCTCAGTGAATTAGCTTAAAGTAGCCAGCCACCCATAGCTAGGTCAGGGTCAGCGAACCAGAGCAGACCAAGACCCTATTGATCTTAAGTGACGGTTCTGGAAACAGGCTGCACTTGTATTCTGGCTAAGAAGAATAGGGATGGCAGAGTGAAGACAAACCTGGCCCCAGAAACTTACATGCTGAAACTAGATGTGTCGGGCCGAATAAAGCAGATATCGCATCCTCGCTGTGAACTACAACATTGTTGCAACGTGCTGTTTAAGACAACGCGGGAGGGTGTTGAATGCCATCAATGAGTAGGTTACTTTTTTGTGCGCCCTGAAAAAGACGTCAAATGGTGGGTTGTCGTAGCTTTCCTAACATCCCTAGCGTGCTGATGAAGATGGATCGGGGTCCTTCAGTCAGCTGTGCTATGGTTGGATTCATCTGCGTGTCGCTCACTACTACGAGGATCACGTCGATCCCTCACATCGTTAGCCAGACTGCCATGAAAACAAACCGTTTCGAGGAAGGGTTACGGGGAAGCCTAGGTGAGAATCTTGGTCAGTATGTTTTGCCTGACCCTGACTAACATGTCTGATCAGTATGTTGTGCCTGACCCTGACTAACATGTCTAATCAGTATGTTTTGCCTGACCCTGACTAACATGTCTGATCAGTATGTTGTGCCTGACCCTGACTAACATGTCTAATCAGTAGGTTGTGCCTGACCCTGACTAACATGTCTGATCAGTATGTTTTGCCTGACTCTGACTAACATGTCTGATCAGTATGTTGTGCCTGACCCTGACTAAAACATGTCTGATCAGTATGTTTTGCCTGACCCTGACTAACATGTCTGATCAGTATATTTTGCCTGACCTTGACTAACATGCCTGATCAGTATATTGTGCCTGGTCCTGATTAACATGTTTGATCAGTATATTGTGCCTGACCCTGACTAACATGCCTGATCAGTATATTGTGCCTGACCCTGACTAACATGCCTGATCAGTATGTTTAGCCTGACCCTGACTAACATGTCTGATCAGTATATTGTGCCTGACCAGACGTTAGTTTTCCTTCCCAACAACGCGAGATAGAAACAAGAGAGACAGGGAGAGAGAGAGAGAGTGGCTCTACAGAGTACTTCACTTTTGACGAGTTTTCTCTGGTAAAAAGTTGGTTATTATTACATCGCTGAGTATACTGAAGACAGTATACATGGGTCCTCCACACTGTATTGCAATTCAATACTTCTCAACAGGCTCATACCTACAGGAATCAAAGCGTCAACCTCTTTGATTAATCCCTTGTAACGTAGTCTGTTTCCTTTCGCACGCTGTGAACATGTGGTAAGGATCTTGTTACACCTGGGCCTGGAGATGTTAGCATTACCCCCATCAAGCCAGTATATCTGACTTTTATGGCGATGTTACTTTTAAAATGTTGGAACAAAATGTTGAAACTAATAACAGCCTATTATTGATTAAATATAGCAATATTAGCTCACTGCGTCCACAGACTAGTAACCATGTGACTTCGTTATACCCATTGTTCCACCACTTCCTCAAATATCTCATACCTGTTTCATTCCGACTTTATCTCGTCTCGATTCATCTTTGACCACTTTAAAAAGCAAGATTTGGTTTGGCTTCGTTCGTTCTCAATCTTCCGCTACCAAACCCTGGAAGGGCTTAAGTAGCAAATTGTAGTTCAGAAAACGGAATGGGTTGTGTCATAGTTTACAGCTTGACTGCGATATTTGCATATTTCGGTCCAACACATCTGACTTTAGCAAGCATTTTTTGAGTACCGGGTTAGCATTCCGTCTTCGATCCCTTCTCCTTAGCCAGTCTGTCCTGCTGCAGCATGATTTCCAAGATCACAGCGTGGAGGTGTAGAAGTGGTCTTGTAGCTCTAGTTCGCTGGCCCTGACGCTAGCAGTCAGCTATGGGTCAGTGACCACCGCAGCTCATTCGCTGCTCAGCATCTTGATCCCAAAAGAAAGATTTAATCAGAAGATAGGTGACACTGACGAATGCACCTGTGGTACAGGGAAAATGACCTCTGAACATCTGCTGCAAAATTGTCCGACATTCGAGGACCAGAGAAAGCACATGTGGGCATCACCAGTGGCAACACTAGACAAGCTCTATGGCAGTGTCCACAGCCTGAGGATGACCGCTGATTTCTTCAAACAAATTCAAGTTGACGTCTGACAGCGTACGAAGAAGAAGAAGAAGAAGAAACTACATTTATTCAAGTTTTAAAATTCATCTCTATGTTCTATTTATATTGAATTTGTAAACCAGTACTCAAACAATCAAAAATGTGTGTTCTAATGTAGACAACAGCTAAATATTTTTCAATATTAAATGCATATTACGAATATTAGGAATACACCTTTTGAGTCTGCAATCTTGTAATGGGGGAAGGGGGGGGGGTGTGGAAAAAGGGGGGGGGGTGATTCTGGCAGATGATGAAAAGGGAGGGTGAGGCAAAACAGGTTGACGACCCCAGCTCTAGATCAGGTTTGACTCAGTGCAAGGCCCACTCCCTCTTACTGGTGTTCCTGCGATTATCTCTGAACTACAAAATAATCATCGGAATTGCAAAGGAAATTAAAAAGTGATAACAACATAAACAGATCAGGCTTAGTAAGTGATCGGCCACAAAACCAGAGACATCACCTACGTTACGATCAAACGGACAATATAACAATCAGTAATATATCATAACAACCATCTGAATCGAGATATAAATGTACTTATCCGATTTATAGAAAAAAAGATCAGTATTGTTATACTCATGGTATATAAAAATAGTATTATATAGTGTGATTTATGTCTCTGTTAAACCTATTTAATGTGATGTATGTCTCCATTATATCTATTTAGTGTGATTTGTGTCTTTGTTAAACCTATTTATTGTGATTTGTGTCTCCGCTTTACCTATTTAGTGTGATTTGTGTCTCTATTATATGTATTTTATGGGATTTGTGTCTCTGTTAAACCTATTTATTGTGATTTGTGTCTCTGCTTTATCTATCTACTTTGATTTGTGTCTTTGTTAAACCTATTTAATGTGATTTGTGTTTCTATTATATCTATTTATTGTGATTTGTGTCTCTGCCTTATCTATTTAGTGTGATTTGTTTCTCTAAAATACCTTTTTAATGTGATTTGTGCTTTTTTGTACCTATAGAATGTGAATTTTGTCTCTATTATACCTATATAGTGTGAATTTTACCTTTATAGTGTGATGTGTACCGACATCTCCTTTACTCCCATCATTGAGGATGCCGGGCCATCGCCGTAGATGACTTCTTTCAGAAAGAATGACACAAAGCACGATTTATTTCCCGTAGTCGTGATTTCTGTAGCAATTTCTTTTATACGAGTTTTCTAGACCCATTCACAAACCTGCCTAGTCTTTTATAACATGCATGAGCTTATTCTTTCCGGACCAATTAGGGTCCTAGGATCCAAGCATGGGATTTAATCGGTGCCTGATGTTATGTAACCATGGTTATGTCCGTAATGTGTTCCAAAAGACATTTATGGCTACTTCATAAATCATCAATTATCGATTACTCTCCAAGAGTACACTCTTCATTGTTACGTCCTATTGATGCTTCGTCGCTCTTCCTCTACCCTCCCCCAACCATTCACTCTCCTTCTCCCCCCTTTTACTCTCTTGATCCTCCGCCCACGTTGCCACACTGGAAGCTCACTCTGTACTGAAGGCCAGATCTGTCTCTCGTCTTCTCTGTACGTGAACAGGACAAGCAGTTAGCAATAGCCCGCGAGCAACATAGCCTTGTTAAACGAGCGAGGACAGACATGAGCGATCGAAACGTGGTAGGGTGGGGTGGTGGGGGTATGCTATGCACGCAGGGTAAGTATGCTGGGAAGAGCTAAAGGTGAAAGACCGTCGATATATTCACACGGAAGGGAAGACGACCAGACTATTAACTGTACTGAGTATAAATGTACTACAGAATCATAGATCAACTAGATCAATCAATCAATCAATCGATAATAACCTGTGGAGTACAGGTCTTCAACATATACGCGCATGTCCAGGGCCATCTGTTCTAGATCTGTTCATGTATTGCCTGTTTGCATTATGCTTGTCTCAAGCTCTCTTCTCCATGTTTGTCTTAATGTAAAGTAAAGTATCCCATAGTATTACTGCCGTAGGGGTGTGAGGTGTTAGCGATCTCACATTTCAACATTAAAGGCTCGGCTATATGAGTGCGGTAGCCATCTCCTCTCCCTCGCCGCTTTTACTTCCCGGACTGAACCGGTACCCATTTAAGGCTGGGTCGACCCGGGAGCCATTGCGGTCTGAAAAAAACTTTACCGCCTCAACTGGGGAATGAACCCAGGACCACTCAGATGCGAAGCCAGCGCGCTAACCACTACTTAGATATAAACATAAAGAAAACAAAAACTTTGATACTTGGGAAAAGTGACCAAAAAAACATGTATTGGGATAAAAATAAAAGATCAACTACTGAAACAGGTACAGAGTTTGTCTTATCTAGGTCATTTTATAACGGAACAAGGCAGATTGAAAAAGAAATAAGAAAGAGAATAGGTATGGCCAAGATGGTATTCATCAACACGCGACACATACTCACATCCAACCAGATAAACAATACATTGAAAATGAAAATTGTCAGGTGTTATGTATACTTGTCACGACTTTATGGTGTAGAAACATGGACATTGACAAGCAGGTTGGAAAAGAGTATTGAAGCCTTCGAAATTCGGTCTATTTAAAAAATTGAATTGCATTTCTTGGAAAGAGTGAAATCAAATGTGGAGGTATTGCAAAAGTTGAGGATGAAAAGAGAATTAATGACCAAAATCAGGGGCAGACAGTTACGTTATTGTTGCCATAAAACAAGACATACCTCCTTGTTGAAGACTATACTAGAGGGTAGAGTGGAAGGCAGTCGTTCAAGAAGTAAACGTTTTAAGTGGGTGGATAATATCTGGATACGGACTGGAAAAAACATGACAGATTGCACCATTGCGGCAAGAGATAGAGTACACTGGAGACTAATTGCAGCCGACTTTCGATGCGGAGATAGCATTTGAACTTGAACTTACTAATTTTGCTTTAGGGATTCCAGAACAGAGGCTGTAGTATAATGCTATCAGCTCGTTCGTCCTATCCAACCCAGCGCCTTTTCCTCGAGTTATTTTCCACTGATATCTGGTTCTTTCCAACATGTCCACATTAGTGACATTATACCACTTGATTCCCTCTATTCTACGAAGACACTATTGCTAAAAGTCTCTACCTTTTTTGTTGTTCTCCGTGTTTCATAACCATAGAATAGAACGGACATTGCATTGGCGCCGAATCATTTAATTTTTGTGTTGCATTTAATTTTTGTTAACGTTCTTCTCGACTTGTGTATTCCTATTGTGATACCTTTATATAACAATTAGATATGTACAATATACTGTAGACTAGATCAGCACTAACTAACTGTACACTAGATCAGCCCTAACTGTACACTAGATCAGCCCTAACTAACTGTACACTAGATCAGCCCTAACTGTACACTAGATCAGCCCTAACTAACTGTACACTAGATCAGCCCTAACTAACTGTACACTAGATCAGCCCTAACTAACTGTACATTAGATCAGCCCTAACTGTACACTAGATCAGCCCTAACTGTACACTAGATCAGCAATAACTAACTGTACACTAGATCAGCCCTAACTAACTGTACACTAGATCAGCCCTAACAAACTGTACACTAGATCAGTCCTAACTAACTGTACACTAGACCAGTCCTAACTAACTGTACACTAGATCAGCAATAACTGTACACAAGATCAGTCCTAACTAACTGTACACTTGATCAGCCCTAACTGTACACTCAATCAGTCCTAACTAACTGTACACTAGATCAGCCATAACTGTACACTAGATCAGCTCTAACTAACTGTACACTAGATCAGCCCTAACTGTACACTAGATCAGTCCTAACTAACTGTACACTAGATCAGCCCTAACTAACTGTACACTAGATCAGCCCTAACAAACTGTATACTAGATCAGTCCTAACTAACTGTACACTAGATCAGCCCTAACTGTAAACTAGATCAGCCCTAACTAACTGTACACTAGATCAGTCCTAACTGTACACTAGATCAGTCCTAATTGTACACTAGATCAGCCCTAACTGTACACTACATCAGCCCTAACTGTACACTAGATCAGTCCTGACTAACTGTACACTAGATCAGTCCTGACTAACTGTACACTAGATCAGTTTTAACTAACTGTACACTAGATCAGTCCTAACTGTACACTAGATCAGTCCTAATTGTACACTAGATCAGCCATAACTGTACACTAGATCAGCCCTAACTGTACACTAGATAAGTCCTGACTAACTGTACACTAGATCAGCCCTAACTAACTGTACACTAGATCAGCCCTAACTGTACACTAGATCAGCCCTAACAGTACACCAGATCAGCCCTACTGTACACAAGATCAGCCCTAACTGTACACTAGATCAGTCCTAATTCTACACTAGATCAGCCCTAACTGTACACTAGATCAGTCCTAATTGTACACTGGATCAGCCCTAACTGTACACTAGATCAGCTGTAATTGTACACTAGATCAGCCCTAACTGTACACTAGATCAGCCCTAACTGTACACTAGATCAGCCCTAACTGTACACTAGATCAGCCCTAAATGTACACTAGATCAGCCCTAACTGTACACTAGATTAGCCCTAACTGTACACTAGATCAGCCCTAACTGTACACTAGATCAGTCCTAACTGTACACTAGATCAGCCCTAACTGTACACTAGATCAGTCCTAACTGTACACTAGATCAGCCCTAACTGTACACTAGATCAGCCCTAACTGTACACTAGATCAGCCCTAACTGTACACTAGATCAGTCCTAACTGTACACTAGATCAGCCCTAACTGTACACTAGATCAGCCCTAACTGTACACTAGATCAGCCTTAACTGTACACTAGATCAGCCCTAACTGTACACTAGATCAGCCCTAACTGTACACTAGATCAGCCCTAACTGTACACTAGATCAGCCCTAACTGTACACCTAGATCAGCCCTAACTGTACACTAGATCAGCCCTAACTGTACAC
The DNA here is from genome assembly GCA_036924085.1 of Ariolimax columbianus. Classification (NCBI taxonomy): domain Eukaryota; kingdom Metazoa; phylum Mollusca; class Gastropoda; order Stylommatophora; family Arionidae; genus Ariolimax; species Ariolimax columbianus. The sequence goes on along the minus strand of JAVGWX010000017.1, from coordinate 16,528,780 downwards.
TAGATCAGCCCTAACTGTACACTAGATCAGCCCTAACTGTACATTAGATCAGCCCTAACTGTACATAAGATCAGCCCTAACTGTACACTAGATCAGCCCTAACATAACACTAGATCAGCCCTAACTGTACACTAGAAAGGTCCTGACTAACTGTACACTAGATCAGCCCTAACTAACTGTACACTAGATCAGTCCTAACTGTACACTAGATCAGTCCTAATTGTACACTAGATCAGCCCTAACTGTACACTAGATCAGTCCTAATTGTACACTAGATCAGCAATAACTATACACTAGATCAGCTTTAATTGTACACTAGATCAGCCCTAACTGTACACTAGATCAGCCCTAACTGTACACTAGATCAGCCCTAACATTACACTAGATCAGCCCTAAATGTACACTAGATCAGCCCTAACTGTACACTAGATCAGCTTTAATTGACACTAGATCAGCCCTAACTGTACACTAGATCAGCCCTAACTGTACACTAGATCAGCCCTAACTGTACACTAGATCAGCCCTAAATGTACACTAGATCAGCCCTAACTGTACACTAGATTAGCCCTAACTGTACACTAGATCAGCCATAACTGTACACTAGATCAGCCCTAACTGTACACTAGATCAGCAATAACTGTACACTAGATCAGCCTTAACTGTACACTAGATCAGCCCTAACTGTACACAAGATCAGCCCTAACTGTACACTAGATCAGCCCTAACTAACTGTACAATAGATCAGTCCTAACTGTACACTAGATCAGGCCTAATTGTACACTAGATCAGCCCTAACTTTACACAAGATCAGCCCTAACTGTACACTAGATCAGTCCTAATTGTACACTAGATCAGCCTCAACTGTACACTAGATCAGCTTAATTGTACACTAGATCAGCCCTAACTGTACACTAGATCAGCCCTAACTGTACACTAGATCAGCCCTAACTGTACACTAGATCAGCCCTAAATGTACACTAGATCAGCCCTAACTGTACACTAGATTAGCCCTAACTGTACACTAGATCAGCCCTAACTGTACACTAGATCAGCCCTAACTGTACACTAGATCAGCCCTAACTGTACACTAGATCAGTCCTAACTGTACACTAGATCAGCCCTAACTGTACACTAGATCAGCCCTAACTGTACACTAGATCAGCCCTAACTGTACACTAGATCAGCCCTAACTGTACACTAGATCAGCCTAACTGTACACATAGATCAGCCCTAACTGTACACTAGATCAGCCCTAACTGTACACTAGATCAGCCCTAACTGTACACTAGATCAGCCCTAACTGTACACTAGATCAGCCCTAACTGTACACTAGATCAGCCCTAACTGTACACTAGATCAGCCCTAACTGTACACTAGATCAGCCCTAACTGTACATAAGATCAGCCCTAACTGTACATAGATCAGCCCTAACTGTACACTAGATCAGCCTTAACTGTACACTAGATCAGCCCTAACTGTACACTAGATCAGCCCTAACTGTACACTAGATCAGCCATAACTGTACACTAGATCAGCCATAACTGTACACTAGATCAGCATAACTGTACACTAGATCAGTCCTGACTAACTGTACACTAGATCAGCCCTAACTAACTGTACACTATATCAGTCCTAACTGTACACTAGATCAGTCCTAATTGTAAACTAGATCAGCCCTAACTGTACACAAGATCAGCCCTAACTGTACACTAGATCAGTCCTAATTGTACACTAGATCAGCCCTAACTGTACACTAGATCAGTCCTAACTGTACACTAGATCAGCTTTAATTGTACACTAGATCAGCCCTAACTGTACACTAGATCAGCCCTAACTGTACACTAGATCAGCCCTAACTGTACACTAGATCAGCCTTAACTGTACACTAGATCAGCCCTAACTGTACACTAGATCAGCCCTAACTGTACACTAGATCAGCCTAACTGTACACTAGATCAGCCCTAACTGTACACTAGATCAGCCTAACTGTACACTAGATCAGCCCTAACTGTCACTAGATCAGCCCTAACTGTACATTAGATCAGCCCTAACTGTACACTATATCAGCCTAACTGTACACTAGATCAGCCCTAACTGTACACTAGATCAGCCCTAACTATACACTAGATCAGCCCTAACTGTACACTAGATCAGCCCTAAATGTACACTAGATCAGCCCTAACTGTACACTAGATCAGCCCTAACTGTACACTAGATCAGCCCTAACTGTACACTAGATCAGCCCTAACTGTAAACTAGATTAGCCCTAACTAACTGTACACTAGATCAGTCCTAACTGTACACTAGATCAGTCCTAACTGTACACTAGATCAGTCCTAATTGTACACTAGATCAGCCCTAACTGTACACTAGATAAGCCCTAACTGTACACTAGATCAGTCTTGACTAAACTGTACACTAGATCAGTCCTGACTAACTGTACACTAGATCAGTTATAAGTAAACTGTACACTAGATCAGTCCTAACTGTACACTAGATCAGTCCTAATTGTACACTAGATCAGCCCTAACTGTACACTAGATCAGTCTTGACTAACTGTACAC
>JAVGWX010000017.1:16448842-16526116 GCA_036924085.1 Ariolimax columbianus | reverse complement strand
GTACACTAGATCAGTCCTAATTGTACACTAGATCAGCCCTAACTGTACACTAGATAAGCCCTAACTGTACACTAGATCAGTCTTGACTAACTGTACACTAGATCAGTCCTGACTAACTGTACACTAGATCAGTTTTAAGTAACTGTACACTAGATCAGTCCTAACTGTACACTAGATCAGTCCTAATTGTACACTAGATCAGCCCTAACTGTACACTAGATCAGTCTTGACTAACTGTACACTAGATCAGTCCTGACTAACTGTACACTAGATCAGTCCTGACTAACTGTACACTAGATCAGTTTTAACTAACTGTACACTAGATCAGTCCTAACTGTACACTAGATCAGTCCTAATTGTACACTAGATCAGCCCTAACTGTACACTAGATCAGCCCTAACTGTACACTAGATCAGTCCTAATTGTACACTAGATCAGCCCTAACTGTACACTAGATCAGCCCTAATTGTACACTAGATCAGCCCTAACTGTACACTAGATCAGCCCTAACTGTACACTAGATCAGCATTAACTGTACACTAGATCAGCCCTAACTGTACACTAGATCAGCCCTAACTGTACACTAGATCAGCCCTAACTGTACACTAGATCAGCCCTAACTGTACACTAGATCAGCCCTAACTGTACACTAGATCAGCCCTAACTGTACACTAGATCAGCCCTAACTGTACACTAGATCAGCCCTAACTGTACACTAGATCAGCCCTAACTGTACAGTAGATCAGCCCTAACTGTACACTAGATCAGCCCTAACTGTACACTAGATCAGCCCTAACTGTACACTAGATCAGCCCTAACTGTACATAAGATCAGCCCTAACTGTACACTAGATCAGCCCTAACTGTACACTAGATCAGCCCTAACTGTACACTAGATCAGCCCTAACTGTACACTAGATCAGCCATAACTGTACACTAGATCAAATCTAACTGTACACTAGATCAGTCCTGACTAACTGTACACTAGATCAGCCCTAACTAACTGTATACTAGATCAGTCCTAACTGTACACTAGATCAGTCCTAATTGTACACTAGATCAGCCCTAACTGTACACAAGATCAGCCCTAACTGTACACTAGATCAGTCCCAATTGTACACTAGATCAGCCCTAAATGTACACTAGATCAGCCCTAAATGTACACTAGATCAGTCCTAACTGTACACTAGATCAGCCCTAACTGTACACTAGATCAGCCCTAACTGTACACTAGATCAGCCCTAACTGTACACTAGATCAGCCCTAACTGTACACTAGATCAGCCCTAACTGTACACTAGATCAGCCCTAACTGTACACTAGATCAGCCCTAACTGTACACTAGATCAGCCTTAACTGTACACTAGATCAGCCCTAACTGTACACTAGATCAGCCCTAACTGTACACTAGATCAGCCCTAACTGTACATTAGATCAGCCCTAACTGTACACTAAATCAGCCCTAACTGTACACTAGATCAGCCCTAACTGTACACTATATCAGCCCTAACTGTACACTAGATCAGCCCTAACTGTACACTAGATCAGCCCTAACTGTACATTAGATCAGCCCTAACTGTAAACTAGATTAGCCCTAACTAACTGTACACTAGATCAGTCCTAACTGTACACTAGATCAGTCCTAACTGTACACTAGATCAGCCCTAACTGTACACTAGATCAGTCCTGACTAACTGTACACTAGATCAGTCCTGACTAACTGTACACTAGATCAGTTTTAACTAACTGTACACTAGATCAGTCCTAATTGTACACTAGATCAGCCCTAACTGTACACTAGATCAGCCCTAATTGTACACTAGATCAGCCCTAACTGTACACTAGATCAGCCCTAATTGTACACTAGATCAGCCCTAACTGTACACTAGATCAGCCCTAACTGTACACTAGATCAGCCATAACTGTACACTAGATCAGCCCTAACTGTACACTAGATGAGCCCTAACTGTACACTAGATCAGCCCTAACTGTACACTAGATCAGCCCTAACTGTACACTAGATCAGCCCTAACTGTACACAAGATCAGCCCTAACTGTACACTAGATCAGCCCTAACTGTACACTAGATCAGCCCTAACTGTACACTAGATCAGCCCTAACTTTACACTAGATCAGCCCTAACTGTACACTAGATCAGCCCTAACTGTACACTAGATCAGCCCTAACTGTACACTAGATCAGCCCTAATTGTACACTAGATCAGCCCTAACTGTACACTATATCAGCCCTAACTGTACACTAGATCAGCCCTAACTGTACACTAGATCAGCCCTAACTGTACACTAGATCAGCCCTAACTGTAAACTAGATTAGCCCTAACTAACTGTACACTAGATCAGTCCTAACTGTACACTAGATCAGTCCTAACTGTACACTAGATCAGTCCTAATTGTACACTAGATCAGCCCTAACTGTACACTAGATAAGCCCTAACTGTACACTAGATCAGTCTTGACTAACTGTACACTAGATCAGTCCTGACTAACTGTACACTAGATCAGTTTTAAGTAACTGTACACTAGATCAGTCCTAACTGTACACTAGATCAGTCCTAATTGTATACTAGATCAGCCCTAACTGTACACTAGATCAGTCTTGACTAACTGTACACTAGATCAGTCCTGACTAACTGTACACTAGATCAGTCCTGACTAACTGTACACTAGATCAGTTTTAACTAACTGTACACTAGATCAGTCCTAACTGTACACTAGATCAGTCCTAATTGTACACTAGATCAGCCCTAACTGTACACTAGATCAGCCCTAACTGTACACTAGATCAGTCCTAATTGTACACTAGATCAGCCCTAACTGTACACTAGATCAGCCCTAATTGTACACTAGATCAGCCTTAACTGTACACTAGATCAGCCCTAACTGTACACAAGATCAGCCCTAACTGTACACTAGATCAGCCCTAACTAACTGTACAATAGATCAGTCCTAACTGTACACTAGATCAGGCCTAATTGTACACTAGATCAGCCCTAACTTTACACAAGATCAGCCCTAACTGTACACTAGATCAGTCCTAATTGTACACTAGATCAGCCCCAACTGTACACTAGATCAGCTTTAATTGTACACTAGATCAGCCCTAACTGTACACTAGATCAGCCCTAACTGTACACTAGATCAGCCCTAACTGTACACTAGATCAGCCCTAACTGTACACTAGATCAGCCCTAACTGTACATAAGATCAGCCCTAACTGTACACTAGATCAGCCCTAACTGTACACTAGATCAGCCCTAACTGTACACTAGATCAGCCCTAACTGTACACTAGATCAGCCATAACTGTACACTAGATCAAATCTAACTGTACACTAGATCAGTCCTGACTAACTGTACACTAGATCAGCCCTAACTAACTGTACACTAGATCAGTCCTAACTGTACACTAGATCAGTCCTAATTGTACACTAGATCAGCCCTAACTGTACACAAGATCAGCCCTAACTGTACACTAGATCAGTCCCAATTGTACACTAGATCAGCCCTAACTGTACACTAGATCAGCCCTAATTGTACACTAGATCAGCCCTAACTGTACACTAGATCAGCCCTAACTGTGCACTAGATCAGCATTAACTGTACACTAGATCAGCCCTAACTGTACACTAGATCAGCCCTAACTGTACACTAGATCAGCCCTAACTGTACACTAGATCAGCCCTAACTGTACACTAGATCAGCCCTAACTGTACACTAGATCAGCCCTAACTGTACACTAGATCAGCCCTAACTGTACACTAGATCAGCCCTAACTGTACACTAGATCAGCCCTAACTGTACAGTAGATCAGCCCTAACTGTACACTAGATCAGCCCTAACTGTACACTAGATCAGCCCTAACTGTACACTAGATCAGCCCTAACTGTACATAAGATCAGCCCTAACTGTACACTAGATCAGCCCTAACTGTACACTAGATCAGCCCTAACTGTACACTAGATCAGCCCTAACTGTACACTAGATCAGCCATAACTGTACACTAGATCAAATCTAACTGTACACTAGATCAGTCCTGACTAACTGTACACTAGATCAGCCCTAACTAACTGTACACTAGATCAGTCCTAACTGTACACTAGATCAGTCCTAATTGTACACTAGATCAGCCCTAACTGTACACAAGATCAGCCCTAACTGTACACTAGATCAGTCCCAATTGTACACTAGATCAGCCCTAAATGTACACTAGATCAGCCCTAAATGTACACTAGATCAGTCCTAACTGTACACTAGATCAGCCCTAACTGTACACTAGATCAGCCCTAACTGTACACTAGATCAGCCCTAACTGTACACTAGATCAGCCCTAACTGTACACTAGATCAGCCCTAACTGTACACTAGATCAGCCCTAACTGTACACTAGATCAGCCCTAACTGTACACTAGATCAGCCTTAACTGTACACTAGATCAGCCCTAACTGTACACTAGATCAGCCCTAACTGTACACTAGATCAGCCCTAACTGTACATTAGATCAGCCCTAACTGTACACTAAATCAGCCCTAACTGTACACTAGATCAGCCCTAACTGTACACTATATCAGCCCTAACTGTACACTAGATCAGCCCTAACTGTACACTAGATCAGCCCTAACTGTACATTAGATCAGCCCTAACTGTAAACTAGATTAGCCCTAACTAACTGTACACTAGATCAGTCCTAACTGTACACTAGATCAGTCCTAACTGTACACTAGATCAGCCCTAACTGTACACTAGATCAGTCCTGACTAACTGTACACTAGATCAGTCCTGACTAACTGTACACTAGATCAGTTTTAACTAACTGTACACTAGATCAGTCCTAATTGTACACTAGATCAGCCCTAACTGTACACTAGATCAGCCCTAATTGTACACTAGATCAGCCCTAACTGTACACTAGATCAGCCCTAATTGTACACTAGATCAGCCCTAACTGTACACTAGATCAGCCCTAACTGTACACTAGATCAGCCATAACTGTACACTAGATCAGCCCTAACTGTACACTAGATGAGCCCTAACTGTACACTAGATCAGCCCTAACTGTACACTAGATCAGCCCTAACTGTACACTAGATCAGCCCTAACTGTACACAAGATCAGCCCTAACTGTACACTAGATCAGCCCTAACTGTACACTAGATCAGCCCTAACTGTACACTAGATCAGCCGTAACTTTACACTAGATCAGCCCTAACTGTACACTAGATCAGCCCTAACTGTACACTAGATCAGCCCTAACTGTACACTAGATCAGCCCTAATTGTACACTAGATCAGCCCTAACTGTACACTATATCAGCCCTAACTGTACACTAGATCAGCCCTAACTGTACACTAGATCAGCCCTAACTGTACACTAGATCAGCCCTAACTGTAAACTAGATTAGCCCTAACTAACTGTACACTAGATCAGTCCTAACTGTACACTAGATCAGTCCTAACTGTACACTAGATCAGTCCTAATTGTACACTAGATCAGCCCTAACTGTACACTAGATAAGCCCTAACTGTACACTAGATCAGTCTTGACTAACTGTACACTAGATCAGTCCTGACTAACTGTACACTAGATCAGTTTTAAGTAACTGTACACTAGATCAGTCCTAACTGTACACTAGATCAGTCCTAATTGTACACTAGATCAGCCCTAACTGTACACTAGATCAGTCTTGACTAACTGTACACTAGATCAGTCCTGACTAACTGTACACTAGATCAGTCCTGACTAACTGTACACTAGATCAGTTTTAACTAACTGTACACTAGATCAGTCCTAACTGTACACTAGATCAGTCCTAATTGTACACTAGATCAGCCCTAACTGTACACTAGATCAGCCCTAACTGTACACTAGATCAGTCCTAATTGTACACTAGATCAGCCCTAACTGTACACTAGATCAGCCCTAATTGTACACTAGATCAGCCCTAACTGTACACTAGATCAGCCCTAACTGTACACTAGATCAGCATTAACTGTACACTAGATCAGCCCTAACTGTACACTAGATCAGCCCTAACTGTACACTAGATCAGCCCTAACTGTACACTAGATCAGCCCTAACTGTACACTAGATCAGCCCTAACTGTACACTAGATCAGCCCTAACTGTACACTAGATCAGCCCTAACTGTACACTAGATCAGCCCTAACTGTACACTAGATCAGCCCTAACTGTACACTAGATCAGCCCTAACTGTACACTAGATCAGCCCTAACTGTACACTAGATCAGCCCTAACTGTACACTAGATCAGCCCTAACTGTACATAAGATCAGCCCTAACTGTACACTAGATCAGCCCTAACTGTACACTAGATCAGCCCTAACTGTACACTAGATCAGCCCTAACTGTACACTAGATCAGCCATAACTGTACACTAGATCAAATCTAACTGTACACTAGATCAGTCCTGACTAACTGTACACTAGATCAGCCCTAACTAACTGTACACTAGATCAGTCCTAACTGTACACTAGATCAGTCCTAATTGTACACTAGATCAGCCCTAACTGTACACAAGATCAGCCCTAACTGTACACTAGATCAGTCCCAATTGTACACTAGATCAGCCCTAAATGTACACTAGATCAGCCCTAAATGTACACTAGATCAGTCCTAACTGTACACTAGATCAGCCCTAACTGTACACTAGATCAGCCCTAACTGTACACTAGATCAGCCCTAACTGTACACTAGATCAGCCCTAACTGTACACTAGATCAGCCCTAACTGTACACTAGATCAGCCCTAACTGTACATTAGATCAGCCCTAACTGTACACTAAATCAGCCCTAACTGTACACTAGATCAGCCCTAACTGTACACTATATCAGCCCTAACTGTACACTAGATCAGCCCTAACTGTACACTAGATCAGCCCTAACTGTACATTAGATCAGCCCTAACTGTAAACTAGATTAGCCCTAACTAACTGTACACTAGATCAGTCCTAACTGTACACTAGATCAGTCCTAACTGTACACTAGATCAGCCCTAACTGTACACTAGATCAGCCCTAACTGTACACTAGATCAGCCCTAACTGTACACTAGATCAGCCCTAACTGTACACTAGATCAGCCCTAACTGTACACTAGATCAGCCCTAACTGTACACTAGATCAGCCCTAACTGTACACTAGATCAGCCCTAACTGTACACTAGATCAGCCCTAACTGTACACTAGATCAGCCCTAACTGTACACTAGATCAGCCCTAACTGTACACTAGATCAGCCCTAACTGTACACTAGATCAGCCCTAACTGTACATAAGATCAGCCCTAACTGTACACTAGATCAGCCCTAACTGTACACTAGATCAGCCCTAACTGTACACTAGATCAGCCCTAACTGTACACTAGATCAGCCATAACTGTACACTAGATCAAATCTAACTGTACACTAGATCAGTCCTGACTAACTGTACACTAGATCAGCCCTAACTGTACACTAGATCAGCCCTAACTGTACATTAGATCAGCCCTAACTGTACACTAAATCAGCCCTAACTGTACACTAGATCAGCCCTAACTGTACACTATATCAGCCCTAACTGTACACTAGATCAGCCCTAACTGTACACTAGATCAGCCCTAACTGTACATTAGATCAGCCCTAACTGTAAACTAGATTAGCCCTAACTAACTGTACACTAGATCAGTCCTAACTGTACACTAGATCAGTCCTAACTGTACACTAGATCAGCCCTAACTGTACACTAGATCAGCCCTAACTGTACACTAGATCAGCCCTAACTGTACACTAGATCAGCCCTAACTGTACACTAGATCAGCCCTAACTGTACACTAGATCAGCCCTAACTGTACACTAGATCAGCCCTAACTGTACACTAGATCAGCCCTAACTGTACACTAGATCAGCCCTAACTGTACACTAGATCAGCCCTAACTGTACACTAGATCAGCCCTAACTGTACACTAGATCAGCCCTAACTGTACACTAGATCAGCCCTAACTGTACATAAGATCAGCCCTAACTGTACACTAGATCAGCCCTAACTGTACACTAGATCAGCCCTAACTGTACACTAGATCAGCCCTAACTGTACACTAGATCAGCCATAACTGTACACTAGATCAAATCTAACTGTACACTAGATCAGTCCTGACTAACTGTACACTAGATCAGCCCTAACTGTACACTAGATCAGCCCTAACTGTACATTAGATCAGCCCTAACTGTACACTAAATCAGCCCTAACTGTACACTAGATCAGCCCTAACTGTACACTATATCAGCCCTAACTGTACACTAGATCAGCCCTAACTGTACACTAGATCAGCCCTAACTGTACATTAGATCAGCCCTAACTGTAAACTAGATTAGCCCTAACTAACTGTACACTAGATCAGTCCTAACTGTACACTAGATCAGTCCTAACTGTACACTAGATCAGCCCTAACTGTACACTAGATCAGCCCTAACTGTACACTAGATCAGCCCTAACTGTACACTAGATCAGCCCTAACTGTACACTAGATCAGCCCTAACTGTACACTAGATCAGCCCTAACTGTACACTAGATCAGCCCTAACTGTACACTAGATCAGCCCTAACTGTACACTAGATCAGCCCTAACTGTACACTAGATCAGCCCTAACTGTACACTAGATCAGCCCTAACTGTACACTAGATCAGCCCTAACTGTACACTAGATCAGCCCTAACTGTACATAAGATCAGCCCTAACTGTACACTAGATCAGCCCTAACTGTACACTAGATCAGCCCTAACTGTACACTAGATCAGCCCTAACTGTACACTAGATCAGCCATAACTGTACACTAGATCAAATCTAACTGTACACTAGATCAGTCCTGACTAACTGTACACTAGATCAGCCCTAACTAACTGTACACTAGATCAGTCCTAACTGTACACTAGATCAGTCCTAATTGTACACTAGATCAGCCCTAACTGTACACAAGATCAGCCCTAACTGTACACTAGATCAGTCCCAATTGTACACTAGATCAGCCCTAAATGTACACTAGATCAGCCCTAAATGTACACTAGATCAGTCCTAACTGTACACTAGATCAGCCCTAACTGTACACTAGATCAGCCCTAACTGTACACTAGATCAGCCCTAACTGTACACTAGATCAGCCCTAACTGTACACTAGATCAGCCCTAACTGTACACTAGATCAGCCCTAACTGTACATTAGATCAGCCCTAACTGTACACTAAATCAGCCCTAACTGTACACTAGATCAGCCCTAACTGTACACTATATCAGCCCTAACTGTACACTAGATCAGCCCTAACTGTACACTAGATCAGCCCTAACTGTACATTAGATCAGCCCTAACTGTAAACTAGATTAGCCCTAACTAACTGTACACTAGATCAGTCCTAACTGTACACTAGATCAGTCCTAACTGTACACTAGATCAGCCCTAACTGTACACTAGATCAGTCCTGACTAACTGTACACTAGATCAGTCCTGACTAACTGTACACTAGATCAGTTTTAACTAACTGTACACTAGATCAGTCCTAATTGTACACTAGATCAGCCCTAACTGTACACTAGATCAGCCCTAATTGTACACTAGATCAGCCCTAACTGTACACTAGATCAGCCCTAATTGTACACTAGATCAGCCCTAACTGTACACTAGAACAGCCCTAACTGTACACTAGATCAGCCATAACTGTACACTAGATCAGCCCTAACTGTACACTAGATGAGCCCTAACTGTACACTAGATCAGCCCTAACTGTACACTAGATCAGCCCTAACTGTACACTAGATCAGCCCTAACTGTACACAAGATCAGCCCTAACTGTACACTAGATCAGCCCTAACTGTACACTAGATCAGCCCTAACTGTACACTAGATCAGCCCTAACTTTACACTAGATCAGCCCTAACTGTACACTAGATCAGCCCTAACTGTACACTAGATCAGCCCTAACTGTACACTAGATCAGCCCTAATTGTACACTAGATCAGCCCTAACTGTACACTATATCAGCCCTAACTGTACACTAGATCAGCCCTAACTGTACACTAGATCAGCCCTAACTGTACACTAGATCAGCCCTAACTGTAAACTAGATTAGCCCTAACTAACTGTATACTAGATCAGTCCTAACTGTACACTAGATCAGTCCTAACTGTACACTAGATCAGCCCTAACTGTACACTAGATCAGTCCAGACTAACTGTACACTAGATCAGTCCTGACTAACTGTACACTAGATCAGTTTTAACTAACTGTACACTAGATCAGTCCTAATTGTACACTAGATTAGCCCTAACTGTACACTAGATCAGCCCTAACTGTACACTAGATCAGTCCTAATTGTACACTAGATCAGCCCTAACTGTACACTAGATCAGCCCTAATTGTACACTAGATCAGCCCTAACTGTACACTAGATCAGCCCTAACTGTAAACTAGATCAGCCATAACTGTACACTACATCAGCCCTAACTGTACACTAGATCAGCCCTAACTGTACACTAGATCAGCCCTAACTGTACACTAGATCAGCTCTAACTTTACACTAGATCAGCCCTAACTGTACACTACATCAGCCCTAACTGTACGCTAGATCAACCCTAACTGTACACTAGATCAGCCCTAACTGTACACTAGATCAGCCCTAACTGTACACTAGATCAGCCCTAACTGTACACTAGATCAGTCCTAATTGTACACTAGATCAGCCCTAACTGTACACTAGATCAGCTTTAATTGTACACTAGATCAGCCCTAACTGTATACTAGATCAGCCCTAACTGTACACTAGATCAGCCATAACTGTACACTAGATCAGCCCTAACTGTACACTAGAAAAGTCCTGACTAACTGTACACTAGATCAGCCTTAACTAACTGTACACTAGATCAGTCCTAACTGTACACTAGATCAGTCCTAATTGTACACTAGATCAGCCCTAACTTTACACAAGATCAGCCCTAACTGTACACTAGATCAGTCCTAATTGTACACTAGATCAGCCCTAACTGTACACTAGATCAGTCCTAATTGTACACTAGATCAGCCCTAACTGTACACTAGATCAGCTTTAATTGTACACTAGATCAGCCCTAACTGTACACTAGATCAGCCCTAACTGTACACTAGATCAGCCCTAACTGTACACTAGATCAGCCCTAACTGTACACTAGATCAGCCCTAAATGTACACTAGATCAGCCCTAACTGTACACTAGATTAGCCCTAACTGTACACTAGATCAGCCCTAACTTACACTAGATCATCCCTAACTGTACACTAGATCAGTCCTAACTGTACACTAGATCAGCCCTAAATGTACACTAGATCAGCCTTAACTGTACACTAGATCAGCCCTAACTGTACACTAGATCAGCCCTAACTGTACACTAGATCAGCCCTAACTGTACACTAGATCAGCTTTAACTGTACACTAGATCAGCCCTAACTGTACAATAGATCAGCCCTAACTAATGGTTTTTTCCCCAATACAGCAGCCGCAGCATTAAGATTGTTTTCACGACCTAATATAGCCAAACAAACTCAATCTGTGATTCAAACGTGTATTCCTTTCCAGAATTAAGAAAACAAATGCCTAACATCACATTCATAAATATTCAGAATCAAGATAATGTAATATGCCATACAGTCGAGTCATACCGGAGAGAAATAAAGATAACCGCTTTAACATATGGAGATCCAGAGAAATCAAGTTAGAATATTCAACGCAAGTATCAAGTCGGTGTTGATGTATGGAGCGGAGACACGGAGAACGGCCAAGACCATACAACAAAGTCAAGTCGGTGTTGGTGTATGGAGCGGAGACATTGAGAACGGCCAAGGGCATACAACAAAGACTTCAGTCCTTCTTTAACCAATGCCTAAGAAGGAAAATGGGCATACAGTGGAAGGACATGATGAGGAATGAAGACCTGTGGGAAAGGAGCCAAAAGCATCCAATGGAACAACAAATTAAGCAAAGAAAATGGGGTTGGTTAAAACATGCGCTGCGGAAGGCACAGTCCAACATAGCCAGGTATGCTCTTACATGAAATCCTCAAGGGAAGAGAGGGGGGTAGGGGGAGGGTGTGGGGGGGGGGGATGCCAAAAACTACGAGGAAAAAGAAAATGTGAGAAGGAACTCAAATGAAACCATTACAGCTGGAGATATGCAGAAAGAGAAGCTCAGGATCCTGCATTCTGGCGAGATGCTGTCAATGACACATGCACCAAGAGGAGCGACGGACTTTAATTGATTTGATTGATTTAACATTTCTAATATTACGTAAAATCTTTCAAAGGTGTTAATGCGTATAGTCCCTCATTCACCATTTATATTCTGATCTGAAGTATAGACCACTAGTTGCTTCCTTTTAAAGTATGCATGTTTCTATGCATTTGTGATGATTCACCTTCCATTGTTGAAGCAAAGTAGAGAACTGAAGCTGGTCCGTATCAAGGAAGCTTGTATCAAAGCTTTTAATAATCGTAATATGATTTACGGGATGAGCTTGGCAACAGCCAACACAACCCTCTTTAGGTGTTTTACGGCGAACATAGTCCAGGTAGTGGTGAGTTTACTGAGTAGCCTCACATTGCATTACAGCCAGGGGGACACTCGCCCTCCTTTTAAAGTACGCCTCGAGGTTATAGAAGAGCCATACATTATATTAATGTGCCCCCAAAGAAACATCGTCAAGAGTTAAATTAACTAACTTCCAAAAAACAACAACTACAACACAGGCAACAACAACAACAAAAACTAGGACAATAACAACAATAACGAAAACAGCCACAACAGCAATAACAAAGACGACAGTAACAACGAACACAACGACAACAACAAAAACGAGACAATAACAACAATACTGAATACAACAACAACAAGGACGTACTTGATAGTTAATAATGTGCTTATTCTTTTCATCCCGAGTACCACTACAGTGATGCATGTAGCTGGCAGCTTCATAATGTAAAACGGAACTACCACTGCACGATTTCATGTAAGACACCGGCTGTAGTTGCCCCTGTGTGTTTTATATACACAGAAGGGAACCACGTGTCATACAGACTGAAGATATAGCATTGGGCCATAGGGCAGGAGCCCATGGGCCGCTGGATCAATAACCAACCAATCTACTGAAGCAGTCGACCATTAATCTTCCCATGAACCTGACTCTAGTGTGATTTATCATTCATGTCGATAACCCCGTTATACATTTATCAAAGCGGAATCGATAACTGTTGCAGATCTGTATTCCAGGGGAAGCAAGGAAGATATTAAAAGCCAAAAACAGAGCAGTAAATTTAACTACAATTCTGAAAATTTGGTGACTGGAGATCCAAAAATGAAAATCGTGTATTCTGAAAAAGGAATGAATTGCACAATAAAAATGCGGATATGGGTAGGATGGATTGTAGATGAACTAGGCCTAGTGTGGGATGATGCATTAAAAGCATGTGAGGAGGCACTATGGAGGTGGGAAGAGACATTAAAAAGATGGGGACAGAGAAATGGGAGGAGACATTAAAGAGATGGGGGGTGAGCACTAAAAAGATGGGGGAAATACTAGAAAGGTGGGACGAGACACTGCAGAGATGGGAGGTGAGCACTAAAAAGATGGGGGAAATACTAGAAAGGTGGGACGAGACACTGCAGAGATGGGAGGTGAGCACTAAAAAGATGGGGGAAATACTAGAAAGGTGGGACGAGACACTGCAGAGATGGGAGGTGAGCACTAAAAAGATGGGGGAAATACTAGAAAGGTGGGACGAGACACTGCAGAGATGGGAGGTGAGCACTAAAAAGATGGGGGAAATACTAGAAAGGTGGGACGAGACACTGCAGAGATGGGAGGTGAGCACTAAAAAGATGGGGGAAATACTAGAAAGGTGGGACGAGACACTGCAGAGATGGGAGGTGAGCACTAAAAAGATGGGGGAAATACTAGAAAGATGGGACGAGACACTGCAGAGATGGGAGGTGAGCACTAAAAAGATGGGGGAAATACTAGAAAGGTGGGACGAGACACTGCAGAGATGGGAGGTGAGCACTAAAAAGATGGGGGAAATACTAGAAAGGTGGGACGAGACACTGCAGAGATGGGAGGTGAGCACTAAAAAGATGGGGGAAATACTAGAAAGGTGGGACGAGACACTGCAGAGATGGGAGGTGAGCACTAAAAAGATGGGGGAAATACTAGAAAGATGGGACGAGACACTGCAGAGATGGGAGGTGAGCACTAAAAAGATGGGGGAAATACTAGAAAGGTGGGACGAGACACTGCAGAGATGGGAGGTGAGCACTAAAAAGATGGGGGAAATACTAGAAAGATGGGACGAGACACTGCAGAGATGGGAGGTGAGCACTAAAAAGATGGGGGAAATACTAGAAAGGTTGGACGAGACACTGCAGAGATGGGAGGTGAGCACTAAAAAGATGGGGACAGAGAAATGGGAGGAGACATTAAAGAGATGCGAAGAGACACTTCAGACATAGAAGGAGATCCTAGAAAAATGTGATAAGACACTAGATAGATTGGAAAAAAGCATTAGAGAGATGGGAGGAGACACTACAGAGATGAAAAGAGATATTTGGGTGGCCTGGGGAGATACTGGATAGATGGAAGGAGACACTAGAAATATGTGAAAAGAACACTAGAGAAATATGAGGAGAGATTGGAGGCAATACTATAGAAATGGGAGAAGACACTAGAGAGATGGGAGGCGAGAAAGCGATAGATCTAAGAAACAGTAGGCGAATGGGAAGAGACTAGATAAAATGGAAGAACGCTTAGAAATAGAAGGAGACACTAGAGAGATGAAAAGAAACATTTGGGAGACCGCAGGAGATATTGGACAGATGGAAGGAGACAAAAGAGAAAATGGAAGAGAGCGCCACAGAGATGGAAGGAGACACTAAAGAGACAGACGGAGACACTGTAGAGAATGAAAGGAGCCACTGGAGAGAATGGGAAGAGGCATATGTCACATGGGAGGCGATACTAGTGATGGACAAATGCAATGAACATATAGGAGATATCAATAGATACATGGGAGATGATCCTGGAGATATGGAAGAAGACAATAGACAGATGGAAAGGGGCTTTGGAGATATAGGAGAATCAGTAGGGAGATGACACTAGAAATATGGGAGAAGACAATAGGAAGATGGAAAAATAAAATGCAGATATAAAAGGGGTCACCAGAAAGATGAAATGAAGTGACGAGATTAGTGGTATAACATTTCTGTCTACCTGTGGACATAGCTGAGCTAAGAACACTAACTAAAAACAATAATACCGCTACCAGTTGTCTCCACGTTCTTATTCATGAATTCTATAATCAAGACATACATTCCTCGTGTGTTTGGCTTGGCTTGGCTTCGTTCGTTCTCAATCTCCCACTACCAAACCCTAAAAGGGCTTAAGTAGCAGAATGTAGTCCACAGAACGGAATGCGTTGTGTCGTAGTTTACAGCTTGACTGCGATATTTGCACCTTTCGGTTCAACACATCTGACTTCAGCAAGCATTTTTTTAGTACCGGGTTAGCATTCCCTCTTCGATCCCTTCTCCTTAGCCAGTCTGCCCTGCTGTAGCCTGTTATCCAGGATACCGCGTGGAGGTGTAGAAGGGTCTTGACAGCTCTGTTTCGCTGGCCCTGACGCTAGCAGGAAGCTATGGGTCGCTGACCGCTGCAGCTCATGCGCTGCTCAGCCTCTTGATCCCCTTCGTGTGTCTAATCTTAAATATATATACACATGCATGCACGCGCACACACACACATGCACGCGCGCGCGCACACACACACACACACACACATGTATATATATATATATCTTTGTTTCGTTGCTATCTACTGCATTCTGCATGTCATCTAGACAGTTTTTACGTATTCGGATGTGTTGTTCTGTGTTGACCTTGACATTAGGAAAATATATCGTGTTTCGTTAAATATCAAATAGGATGGGATGTAATATTGAACATGTTGTCGATCCGCACACAGCGAGCGATTGATGTATGTTCACTTCAAAGATGCTTAGCTACCCTATGTGATCACATGGAATTAACTAAAGGAAGTCATAAACATACGGACGATAATGGCACGCTGAAGCCCTGTGTTAAACTATTTCTTTCCATTGAGCGGTTAGAAACCAAGGCCAGGCTTACGTAGAAATAGCTCAATGCAGGTTCTCTTTCACTCCTAACTGTTGCTTCTTTATTTAGTTAAACGTATTTATTTAAAGAGGTAAACTGGATCTAGACTGATTTTAAATTTAAAAGCTACTACTGGTCAAGATCAACGAGCCGCTGTCCGAGTATCTTGGACAATCATCAGATTTGTTCGCCTTACACAAGGACGTAAGACAAGGATGTGTCCTCTCACCTTATCTATACAACATATATGCGGAATGTATAATGAGAAATGTTACGGAAGACCAGAACATTGAAAGTTTTGATACATTTACGATTGGCAGTTACGAGATTCTAGAGTTACGATACGCAGACGACACAGTGATACTATCAAGAAGTACAAAAGAGTTAGAGCAGCTAATTTCAACTGTAAATGGACACAGTAAAGATCAAAACCTCTTTCTAAACATAAAAAAAACAAAGATAATGACCACCGACAAAACACAATGTTAGCATAAATTTACAGTGGGTGGTGAGGAAATAGATTAGGTCATTTTGAATATCTGGTCTCCAGAATTTGCATAATTGGCGACCGACTTCCATAAACTTACTTACTTCCATAAGCTTACTTACTTCTATCAACTCTTACTTACTTCCATGAATTTACTTACTTCCATCAACTCTTACTTACTTCCATGAACTTACTTACTTCTATCAACTTACTTTCTTCCATGCACTTACTTACTTCCATAAATTTACTTACTTCAATGAACTCTTACTTACTTCCATCAACTCTTAGTTACTTCCATCAACTCTTACTTACTTCCATCAACTCTTACTTACTTCCATCAACTATTACTTACTTCCACGTACGCTTAAGTACTTCCATGAACTCTTACTTACTTGCTGTCTGCACTTAGCATGCGTTTCGCGCCCATGTTTTTTAATGAGTGCCATATCATTATCACCTCTGTGATACAGTAGTATAAATAATCTTATGTGTTATCGTTGCCATGTAAATGCTGCTTCCATGAACTTTAAAACATGTCTACCCGCTAAGCTGTAATCACCCGGTTTCTACTGGGCGTACCCAGACATAAGTGTCTAGATCAATACATAATTATCGCTTGTTTCGCTTTCAAAAGGCAATTTGTCTCGCTTAATGCTCCACAGATCAGGTATCCCTTAACAGCGTATGGCATTTTGGGGACTTCACGGACATGTTAAGGAGAAACATAATATTCATACTTCATGAATACGTTAACATATGAATGACGTTTTCAGATTTCCTATTTACGTGGAGGATATAATGCTCAGTCTTCCGTTATATCTGATCATGTGAAGGAGAAATGACGTTTTCAGACTTCCAAAACAAGGAAAGGAGAAGTATAATATACCGACTTTTCAATACTTGAATATATGAAGGACAAAACACGTTTTCATATTCAATCCTCAGCTGGTAAAATGATGTGAAGGAAAAGTGTCAAAGACTTCATAGACACTTACGAGACATTGACAATGTTCAGACTTCAAAGACACGTAATTAAACAATTTAAAAAAAAATTATGTTCAACTCCAGGGTTCATGACTATGTTGTCATGTTTACAATGAAGAAAAAGATCAACTTGAGACCTCACACACCAGTCTAAAGGTGTTATAAAGTCTTCGCAATCTGCATCAGCACATTCAATTCCCGATGAAATGAAGGTTTCAGAATTCATGAACACTGAAAGTTCACAAATAGAAACACATTGAAATATATAAATTTCCACATTATTTAATTGATATACAACAATGTTAGTTTTCATGGTCATTTAAATAAAAAGTGATGATGATAGATGTCATAGCCCTTTAGCACCATCATCAGAGCTGCTGATGTAACAAGCACTTCCAAAACGTATAATTTGTTAGTTATCAATTAACTTGAGAAAGAATATTCGTGACAAAGACCGGGACATAATATTTCTTTAGGATATAACTTGGGAAATAATATTTCCTTAGCAATATTCTTGGTGTAAAGCGTGTTAAAGTGATTGGATTTGAAGAAAACAATGCTAACCCAACCTTTCACTGCTTGAGTTTGTCATAGATACGACCTTCTTCAAAAGTTGACCCTGGGCATCGATCGCTTCAGCGGTTGTGACTTGAACGTTCGTCAAGACATTATTTCGTGTGTTGTAAATAAGTTGTGACCTTGAACTGTGCCGCACGTTATTAGCCAGGCTTTGTTTGGGCTACACATGAGCCCACTTTCACCCGCCAAAATGTCTCACGCGCACAAGGATGACCTACACGTGGGACCGTACCGACTGGAAAAAACGCTAGGCAAGGGACAAACAGGTGAGTGCAATTTCATTAAAGCCATCAATGTGTACTCCAACGTTTGTAGCATCAGTAATTGCAACATTTTTCATACTTTTAAATGTCTCTCTTCTTTCTGCTACCGACTCTTGAGAAAACTATTTTTCCACTCCTGTACTCGGCAAAAGTAATCCCGCAACCGACACTGCTGTCGAGGATGAAGTTCTAGAGGCTTCGTTATACAACGATACAGCTTGTTTGTGAGGTGCAATGGTCAGTTCATTCCTCGTTATCTTTTCTTCTCCATCATTAAGCTAGGTCACCGTTTACAACTGGATCGGCAGAAGCGTGCCAGTAACCTTGTACCGTTTCCATGAACAGCGAGTGTTCTATCACTTCGCAAATCAGACGCTCTCACATTTTTAGCGGGAAGAGCTTGATTCTTGAGATACTTTGAACTCCGAAGAATACCTCAAACATAGTAGGTTATTAGTCTGTGTTTAATACTGCTAGATGGAGAGGCCTTTACTCCAGAGGGGGGGGGGGGTGTTAGTCAGCACTGCTAGTAGTTTTCAACGATATATTCTTAGTGCGGCAGTAGGTATGTTCTCGTTTGTTTCATAAAAATATCTAGGACACCACTAGACTTCGCCTGTCGCACATATATACCTCGAGGAAACCACCAGAGCTCTCCTTTCACACACTGGTCGCTTGAAGAAACTCCTAGACCTCACCTGTCACACATATAACCCTCTGAGAAACCCCTAGACCTCTCCTTTCACAAACGTCCGTCAAGAAAACACTAAACTTTTTCTTTCACAAACAGGTCCGTCAAGAAAACCACTAGACCTCTCCTTTCACAAACGTCCGTCAAGAAAAACCACTAGACCTCTCTTTTCACAAACGTCCGTCAAGAATAACCACTAGAACTCTCCTTTCACAAACGTCTGTCAAGAAAAACCACTAGACCTCTCCTTTCACAAACGTCCGTCAAGAAAACACTAAACTTGTTCTTTTGCAAACAGGTCCGTCAAGAAAACCACTAGACCTCTCCTTTCACAAACGTCCGTCAAGAAAACACTAAACTTTTCCTTTCACAAACGTCCGTCAAGAAAACCACTAGACCTCTCCTTTCACAAACGTCCGTCAAGAAAACCCCTAGACCTCTCCTTTCACAAACGTCCGTCAAGGAAACCCCTAGACCTCTCCTTTCACAAACAGGTCCGTCAAGAAAACCACTAGACCTCTCCTTTCACAAACGTCCGTCAAGAAAACCCCTAGACCTCTCCTTTCACAAACAGGTCCGTCAAGAAAAACCACTAGAGCTCTTCTTTCACAAACGTCCGTCAAGAAAACACTAAACTTTTTCTTTCATACACATGTCTCTCTAGTAAACCGCTAAACCTTTTCTGTCACACACAGATCCCTCGAAGGAAACCACTAGGCACCTCCTGGCATTCACAGATCCAGCCATATAACTACTAGGCGCCTCTTGTCATGCACAGATCCCGCCAGGAAACCACTAAGCGCCTGCTGTCATACACAGATCCCGCCAGAAAACCACTAGGCACCTGCTGTCATACACAGATCCTGCTGACATACACAGATCCTGCTGACATACACAGATCCCGCCAGGAAACTACTAGGGGCCTCCTGTCATACACAGATCCCGCCAGGAAACCACTAGGCACCTCCTGTCATGCACAAATCACGCCTGAAAACCACTAGGTGCATCCTCATACACAAATCCCGCAAAGAAACCACTATGCGCCTCATGTCACACACAGATCCCGCCAGAAAACCACTAGGCACCTGCTGTCATACACAGATCCTGCTGACATACACAGATCCTGCTGTCATACACAGGTCCCTCCAGAAAACCAGCATGCGTCTCCAATCACACACGTCCTGCCAGGAAACTACTAAGCGCCTCCTTTCAAAACGCAAAAAGGATATTTTTTATTATATAAGAGAATGGACTGTTACAATAGTCCATACAGGAACCCGAAATGAGGAAAAAGAATAGAACCACTGCACCTCCACGGATGCCATTAAAGGCGATTAAAGAGAATTGCACACTGCACCAGCGAGCTCATCATTAAAATTAAATTCCTAAAGAAATCACCACTGCAAGGGGACAAAATGTGCTTTGGTGCAGGATTCTTAAATATGACTAACCGTGGCCGAGGCCCTATACTCCGGAGGTGTGAAATGGGGGCAATAATAGAGCAGATATGTTCCTGTTCTCATTTGTGGGAGTCTCTCGGTCCCATATTCGATCCCCACCTTGTTGACCAGGCTGATGACATAGCTTGTTACTAGAAAGCACGAGGACGTGATGTGAATAATTGATCAGTATGTTTCACATGACCTTCCACCTTGATCAGTATGTTTCACGTGACCTTCCACATTGATCAGTATGTTTCACATGCCCTTACACCTTGATCAGTATGCTTCACATGACCTTCCACCCTGATCAGTATAATTCACATGATCTTCAACCTTGATCAGTATGTTTCACAAGACCTTCCACTTTTATCAGTGTGTTTCAGCTGACCTTCCACTTTGACCAGTATGCTTCACACCACCCTGATGTTACTCTTCGCTCCTCGTGTTTATGACGTGGAACTACTAGCTCTCTTACTTGCTGCTTTCTTTTCCCTTGTATGTCAGGTACCCATTTACTATGCAAGAACTAAAAGCCGACAATGGAAGGTTGTGTATGAGGCTGCCAATATTATGTTACATAAACCCCTTCATTAGAAAGCTGTTATGCTTAAGTATTCCTGCAGGTAAGTCAACTGCTGATATAGTCCAAAAACACGTATAGGAAATGGCTCATTGATCGCACCAGGTCATTAGCAAATCGATTCTTACGTTACAGCCACAAGACCTTCGTCGGGGACAAAGAACTAAGGAAAAGAACTAACAAATCACAACAGAAATAAAATACTTGAGGCAGAATAAGCAATTATTGATGTTGTATATTCTTTAATTTTAAGCCCATGTGTCTGTATATGTCAGGCTCTTGATATTTGTTTGTTGATTGATGTATATTCACATTGACAATTTCTTGTTTGGCCCACTCTCTTTCATAACTGGCATACACTACCCTGAGACACATAACGGAAAACTACCCAAGCATGGACTGGACCCATGCATACACCGACGGTTCCGTAACAAATACAACACAGAACGGAGGGGCAGGAGCATTTCTGAACCTACCAAATGGCAGAAAAATAACACTGTCATTCGCTACTGGAAAATACACAAGCAATTTCAGAGCGGAGGCAGAGGCACTGCGAGGGGCAGTGGAAGAAATGGTGACAGGTAAAAGGAATGAAAGCCACATAGTCCTGCTTACAGATGCTCTGGCTGTAGTCACAGCACTAAAAAGCCAGAAAAATACTGAACTTCATGATTTAAGAGCAGTATTCTGTCAACTATGCCAGCAGTCCGCACCAAAAAGGGTAGTGGTGCAGTGGGTTCCATCTCACTGCAACATCCAAGGCAACGAAGAAGCAGACAGACTGGCAAAAGAAGGTGCAAAACTACCACAACCAGATACTAGTATGACATACGAAGAGTCAAAACGGCTTATTAGAGCTAGATACATGACCAAATGGGAAACCGAACATACTGGCTACACCAAAAACGATGCCTATTACCAGTTGAACAGAAGAGAGCAGGTCGTGGTCTTCAGACTTCGCACTGGCCACAATAGACTGAGGTACCACCTATTCAACAAATTGAAGATAGGTGGCACCGACGAATGCCCGTGTGGTACCGGGAAAATGACCGCAGAGCAATTGCTGCAAAACTGCCCGACATACGAGGATCAGAAAGAGCAGATGTGGCCATCACAAGTGGCAACACTAGACAAGCTCTATGGCAGTGTCGACAGCCTCAGGATGACCGCTGCCTTTTTCGAAAAAGTAATGGTTACTGTGTGACTGCGTACGAAGAAGAAGAAGAAGATAACTGGCATACCGTGTTTCACTTTCTCGGTCGTTCTTTGTCCCAAACAAAAGCCGTGTGGGTGTAAAGTAGGTATCATTTTGTTTTTATCCTGGCCCGGTCACTGAGCCATTCCCTACATATGTTTTGGTTGACTTTGAACCTTCAGTACCGCAGCATCTTCGATCTATTTATTTGAGTTTTCCGAATACTTTTATTAGTGCACCGACAGCAGGATGACTATACTTGTAATGGTCGTCACATCCGAGTGGTAACCGGATTGAGAACAAGACTACAGTAACCTTAACTAATGCTGTAAAATACTACTAAAGACGGTTGTGTATGGGGATTGCAACTTCGTTATGTAAAACCATTGCAATGAAATCACCACAGGAAATGCTTGCATACATGTTTCCTGTGAAGCGGACAGTTGCAGTGTTGGTACTATGCTTCGCTTGGAGCACAAAGGTGAATCAACAAGAATCATGACAGGTAAAGTATCTGCAACCACTTGTACCCGGTTGCAACTGGAACGTGAAAATTCACGACAGTTTTATTACTGTTATTATCGGAGTGTGATGTTATTTCGTTACGTTCTTCTTTTCTTCTTCTGTACGAGCAAAAGTCAGTAAATAAGTAGTCACAAATGGCTGCTTAAAAACGAATGAGATTCGAACTTGAAAACCGGGATCAAGATGCTGAGCAGCGCATGAGCTGCAGGGGTTAGTGACCCATAGCTGACTGCTAGCGTCAGGGCCAGCGAACCATAGCTGCCAAGACCCTTCTACACCTCCACGCGGTGATCCTGGACAACAGGCTGCAGCAGGGCAGACTGGCTAAGGAGAAGGGATCGAAGAGGGAATGCTAACCCGGTGCTCAAAAAATGCTTGCTGAAGTCGGATGTGTTGGACCTAAAGGTGCAAATATCGCAGCCAAGCTATAAACTACGACACAACGCATTCCGTTCTCTGGACTACATTCTGCTACTTAAGCCCTTTCAGGGTTTGGTAGTGGGAGATTGAGAACGAACGAAGAAAAAGAAGAATAAGAACTTGAAAACCATTTGTCATTGTACTTACAATGTCAACATTTCTCAACATAATTTCAACCCACACTGATACCCTTATCCCATAATTTATTAGTGTTCCAGAACCCACAGCATTTAAGTCTTTCGTCTGCTGTCGCGTCTACATTTGCACTTCACGTTCAAATTCTTCGATATTCACGAAACCTCTCCCGCCAAAGTGGAATGGGTCGTTGTTTGGTTATTGATCCAGCGGCCTATGGGCTCATGCCCTTCGGCCCAATGCCATATAGTGGTATTTGCAAGCGTTTGTAAGCTGTTGTTTAGTTCCGTACAAAGTGTTCCATTTGTCTGGTCTCTGAGGAAGAAGCTCTTTCCTAACACTGGCAAGCGCCGGACATTCAAAAAGATGGTGTCCAACAGTTTCATAGGGATGTGTACACAGCCGGCACTCTGGAGTATGTTCTGATTGGATTCTGTTCAGATGGCTGTTAAGTTGTATGTGTTGAGTGGGATCGTGCATTACGTTGTAGGCAAAACAATGCGAACAAGCT
Source organism: Ariolimax columbianus (assembly GCA_036924085.1). Classification (NCBI taxonomy): domain Eukaryota; kingdom Metazoa; phylum Mollusca; class Gastropoda; order Stylommatophora; family Arionidae; genus Ariolimax; species Ariolimax columbianus. The sequence continues at coordinate 16,502,127 of JAVGWX010000017.1, read as the reverse complement.
ATTGCAGTTGCTACATCGTTTATCGTTACTCTCCTGTCGACATTAATCATCTCACTCTACCCGTCACATAGATATTTCTGCTACAATCTGAACAGAACGGCCAGGTGGGGATTTGTCAAGCAATATCTTGGTGTCCTTGAAGAAAAAAAATGATCAACCCAGTTGTGCACCACTTTATACGACAAACACTTCTCAGCATATTTCTAAACAGGAAGCATGTCCTTATGGATATCCTTTGCAGAAAGACCGTTTGCCCCAAAAATCTCACCACCATACATTGTTCTTTGATTGAACACTCTATGCGAATAGGCGCCATTATCTCTTTCAGCTGCGCACGTCCATGCAACACCTAACGCCTTCTTCTTACAGAAATCACATAGCTGAATGCTGCTACCGCCTAATAACACCTCTAGAAACTATCAAATACATTTTTTAACTGTCCCATATCAGAATATAACATATTTACTGACTTACTCCCGTACCTTTTGTTTTCTTCTTCTTCGTCTACTCAGCCATGTTCAATTCCCCGTTGCTTCTTCGTGACTTGGCTTGATTTAATCAACTTGACTTGACTTAATCGTTCTTACTCCTCGTAGAGAACATAGATGAGTGTCCTCCACCGATGTCTTTTTTGTGGCCTTCTTGAGCTATGATCGCGTTAATAAATCTGGCAAGAATCATTCTTTACTATTTGTTCTTTGTCTCTCATACTCCTTTGTCCCATGTGGGCTCCAATCTAGCACATTTCTAGTTATATAGGTTTGTTTCTTTCTGAGTGTATACTATACATCTATAACTGTTCACCAGTGTCCCCTGCTCTATTATCTATTTTGTAGCTATTTACCACAAGCGTGTTTCTGCTATTAATTCACGCCACCTGACACGACTTATTTCATTCTTCCCTGTGTACCTACGCCATATTTTTATTCTGCCACTGTGCCTCTCGTAGTGGAACAACAAAAACCATAATTTCAGGTCACTCTGCTCTCACCCCCACCTCTTCTCCACTCTCTCTTTCTCTACCATTTCACTGTTCTCTTTTTCTTTGTAAAACCTTTTATCTCCATTGTTCCAGGGAAGGAAGGAAGAGCTCTTCAATCAATAATGTCACCAGTGCTGGAGTGTGAGCGAGTAATGAGTCACACACGTGCTGTGTCATAACATCGCCTAGCCCTCATCTTAAGTTCTCCAACCCTCTGCAGTTTTCTTTGTTTCCTCGACAGCAGCTCACAGCACATACAGAAGACACACAGATAATGGCTTCCAGGCTGATAACTCTTTCTGTAGCGTGCCTGTGCAGTGAATAATCGTCAACAACTATCTAGTGCGAGTATCTTTGTCCCGTATGCCTTTCACAGATATGTTGTCATAGAAACAGACACACTATGCGAAGGCACATAAATCTCCACCTGCCGTATCAACCAGCAGGTTTTCATTAAGAGGACACAAAAAACATAAAAACTATTTATAATAAAATGTAAATAGTAGACAATAACATTGAGAATTAAGCGTTAGCAATTTCCCAAAACTCTCAAAGTGGTAAATGTTCACTGTACGGATTTATGGAAGTGATGTATTATTGTTGTTAGGAATTGTAAGAAAAATGTCAGCAATGAATTACTTACTGAAGGACAAAAAAGCAAAGAAATTAACAAATGGTGGACTTACAAAATAAGGCTATACATTCAAGAATAAGAAATGGTTTTCTCTTAAACAAAATTTACTACGTTATTATAATAATAAAAGAAATGCAGAACAGACCTAACGTGGGTTATTTTATATATATTTATCATTATCATCATCAGGTGCCCAGCCGGTTGGCGTTGGTGATCATAGACTTCCAACCACTTATATCACGTGTGTTGTTCACCAACTCTTGTTGATTGTCGCCAGTGCTATTCTTTCAGGATGTCCAACATTTCTTTCGGTCTGCCTGTTTTTCTTCCTGATATCTTCCCCGTTGTCTTTTCATAGCATGCCCGAAAAAAGTATGACTGCCTTGTTCTGACCCTTGCAATGAGATATTTTTGTGTTTGTACCTCTTCGAGTTCTGTATCATTAGTCTTCCTTGCAGTCCATTGGATCCACAGCATTGTTCTGTAAAAGCACATCTTCATTGCTTTCAAATATATATGAGCTTGCTTGCTGATTGTCCATGATTCACTCCCATATGTCAGTACTGGTTCCACGTAGCATCCAAAGACTCCCTTTCTCAGTTCTAGAGGCAATGTTTTGTTGCACAATATTCATTTCATGGTCTAGAAGACCAATTTTGCTTGGGCGATTCTGCATTTTATGTCGTAATTGCGTCTTTCATCGGATATTATGTATGCGTGTCACGTGTTAACTTGTCTTCGCTTTGACGCAGCATTTTGGAGAGACCGGTTCCTTAGTCACTGATATCAGCTCCGATTTCTTTTTATTTAAACTATTGCCTTTGTTTTCATTTTGCTGAACTACCTTGTTTACCATTTCTTGCAAGTCGGTTTCATTCTGGACTATCAATACAATATCGTCAGCATATCGTAGATTGTTAATGTTCTGTCCGTCAATTGATATTCCTATCATTGTATGTTTGTCTCTCAAGATAAACTCGCTGTTAGAAAGAACAGGCCAGGGAACAGAACAGAACACAAGCGACCTTCTCACTCCCCTTTTTATCTGTTTATATTCTCCTACTTGATTGGCAATGTTTATAGCCGCAGCCTGTTCACAATGCATATTTTGAAAGATCCTCAGATATAATGCACATATATACTTATACTTATACTTTATATATATATATATTACACTATCATTTCGCCGCTAAATCTCCCTGCTGGACTATACCAGTATAATTTCATGACAGAGGAAAAATGACTGCTTGCACTTGCAGTCCCTACACAGAATGGGTTGAATTCCACAGAGCCAAGACCTATTCCTTACCGACGTTATGGCTTGGCTTGGCTTCGTTCGTTCTCAATCTTCCGCTACCAAACCCTGAAAAGGGCTTAAGTAACAGAATATAGTCCAGAGAACGGAATGCGTTGTGTCGTAGTTTACAGCTTGACTGCGATATTTGCATCGTTCGCTCCAACACATCCGACTTCAGCAAACTTTGTGTAGTACCGGGTTAGCATTCCTTCTTCGATCCATTCTCTGCCAGTCTGCTCTGTTGCAGCCTGTTATCCAGGATCATCACGTGGAGGCGTAGAAGGGTCTTGGCAGCTCTGGTTTGCTGGCCCTGACGCTAGCAGTCAGTTATGGGTCGCTGACCGCTGCAGCTCATGCGTTGCTCAGCATCTCGAACCCTTACCGAGGTTTAGAACCAGTTTACAGTTTAAGTAAGGGAGCAGCTAACGACTTCGGATTTAAGTGTACAACAATTCCCCGTCCTAAGACCTGCCTAGTGAAATTCACGTATTCATTAGAACTTCTTCTCAGCATCAGTACAAGCTTTCTTGACATTGAACATTCCCAGACGGACATAAGTTCTCGATAGCTGTTGGACAGTATTGATTGTCTGTCTTCAGCTCTAATCTCATTTACGTAAGCCGATCTTTCGGACGTTCTGTTAAGCAAATGATCCTGACGATGAAGTTGCCTTTCACAATTTTTGAATTAATTTCCTGTTTTCGTGTAACCATTGCATACATATTATTATATCTTCAGAACACGGGATGTTAGCTCGAATAAAATAAATATACAAGTAGTATAATAATTGTCTATGTTCTAACTTAAATTAACGTCTTTATATTGGTTTAGAAGACTCTGCAGAGTTTGTATACAACCAGTTTCATTTATATTTCTTTGCTTTAAAAGCCATGCCCATCGAAGCTATTCTTAAATGCATTAATTGTCTCTGCCTCCACTACTTTTTGTAGCAATGCATTCCAAGCATTCACCAATCTTTGACTAACAAAATATGTCCTAATATCTAATCTGGACCTTTCTTTAGTTAATTTGTAGTCACGCCCTCTTGTTCTTGTAGGTAGTTGTATTTTGAAAAACTTGTTATAGTCTAATTTATCCGTTTTTTTGGTTATCATATAAACCCGTATTAAGTCACCTCGAATTCTTCTCTTCTATAGTCACTGTAGGCCGGTTTTTCTCTTTCCTCATAACTAATTCTGGAATCCCACTTTCAGCTTTGTTGCTCCTTATTGTATCCTTACCAGCATGTTTATATCCTTTTTATCATAAGGACTCCATACATGTACAGAGTACTTCAATCTAGGTCTAACTAATGCTTTATACAGTTTGACTATCACTCCTTGCTCGTATGTTTAACATTTCTTTTTGTCATACCTAACATTGCATTTGCCTTTTCTGCTACCTGGACTTGGATTACTATTTTACCTGCATGATCTATTATAACCCATAGGTCCCTTTCCTTTTCTGTTCACGTATTTTTTAATTGAATTTTACATACAGCTTAATAATTTATTGAGTATTACCATTGCTAAAAAATGAATACATAGAAAATACACCCTTCTAAATCTCGTAGTTGAAAGAGATAGTTATGTAAGTATTACATTGTTAGCGTCACTCGGTTCCCACCCTCGCATCGACGCTGCACTACATGTCCCTCTTACCCAAGGTGTGACACTTAACACGATCTTCCACGATATATCCTGCCTTTCCTCAACCGGCCCTTCAACCCATCCATCTCCTCCTCTCAAGTCACAACTGAATCACTCGTCTATTTTCATTTCAGCTGCTACATCTCTCCTCCTTTAACCGACCATCTCTACCCATCTCCTCCCCGATCTGCCAGTCCATCCCTGCATCGCTTTCAACCCCTCAACCTGTCCATCTCACTGCCATTCTTTCCTGTAATCCATCCTTTCCATTTCGCCACCAGCAGTTTTAGGTAGTGAGGCCACAATTCATATGTTCAGTAGCATTTCAATTAATTAACTCGATCTTAATTTTACTCCCCAAGTCTTATTTCAATGTGTTTCAATAATCAAACTCATTCATGAGTCAAGACCACAATTTGATGAAGATGGCTTTAGGAAATTGAAAGTGCCATCTGTGCACGCGGACACAAATGCACACGCATGCCCATTGACCTCCAGCAAACTAAATTGGGACCTGGGGTGACCAATCATATTTCTATATTCTACATCAGTAAATGACTCGAAAAGATCATATACAATTTTCATTTTTATATTTTGTTCGAATCTGGTCGTAAAAGCGATCAAAAGGGATTACTATAGCATATTAGGCGAATATGGGACCAGACTTACGGACCTGTATAAACAATATACCTTTTCTTTGCAAACATACATACCTTCTCTCTCTTACATATTGGTTTCGTTTTAAACACACAAAGCTACTCGCCTCTGCCCACATTTCTTAAATTTACAGTATGTCTTCTTTAATGACTTTTACTTTATTCCATTACAATTTTATCAGAAAACGGAATGGAAAAAGTCAAATTCAAAATGATTGATAGAATCGCCTTTATTCAACGAGTGCTCAGTGCTAAAAAAATTAAGACATTGGAAAAGTCACCATTTTCCAATATCGTTGCTCCATTATCAGCAACACAGGAGACTGCCATAGAGAAGTCAGGAGAAGAATGGCTATGACAGCGCAGAGGTCAAATAAAATGAGAAAGGTGTGGCAGAACAAGAACAAAACAACGGAACCAGAATTATAAGACCATACAATATACGAATGCAAAACATCAACCATCATATAGACACTAAAGAATGAAATTATATTCTTCGAGCTAAACTGCTGAGGAAAAGTTTTCAGAATACAATGGACAGCAAAAAGGAAAAAGGCAGACGTTCTAGAAGAGCTGGGTATAGCTCAAAATTGGCTTGTAAATTTTGCATAACGTCAAAAAGATGGCCCTATGACATCAAAGATATTCTGAAGATGATGATCACGAAGGCGGAATAGCTAGCTAGATATCAAGTCCTAAATGGCGCTTGTAATGAAAGTCACGTCTTGCAAAGAACACCTACGTGATCAATAACTATATCAGGCATTTATTTCGAAATATGTTTTTCAAGCTGAGAGCTCTATCTCACAATAAGTAGACTTGAGGCATGCATGAATGATTTAGGTTAAATTGTCATGAGCTGTGAAGATGTGTGGTCAGACCGGACAGATAGTCGCCTTCTACAACTAATTGCCCTAATTGTTTCAGTTCTCCTCTCTATTACTCGCATATCTCTTCTAAAAACCTCTCAAACAGTTCTGTTTATATGAGACTAGTAATAAACAAGTCTGCTTCTAACAATGCAGTTCTTCTAAATAGTTTTAAATGCCATGCCCATGAGCTAGTGGATTACATACACTGTCACATAAAAGCGACGCGAAGAGCTTGACCCAGTTGGAAAAGTATTTTTAGTATGTCAATGCACCAAATGAAGACAAGCCTAGACGTTTTGGCATGTAATTAGTTAATCACCAATCACAACCCATTAACTCTATCCGGAGTATAATTTTTCAACAAATATTCTTGTTTTCCGCATCATTCCCAGATCCCCACTTCTTTCCAGCCATTTTAAAATATATTTCCACATCTCTTTCCATGATTGTTTAGGTCTGTCTCTACTTTTCTTGTCATGGGGATTCCAGAACAGAACAGCTGAGGTTCAAGCTCTAGAACAAACTGCTGATATGATACACAACAGCAATTCCAACTGTCGTCATGTAGTCATCTTCACAAACACATTTTCTGTACTCGAGGCATTCAAAGGAATGAAGTAAATAGGGTAAATACCAGAAAACGTACCATTGTTCTGTGGTTGTCACCCAATTGTGGTTACTCGGGGATGAAAAGACAGCCATGCTTGCCATAATGAGAGAAGAAAGTGGGAACATGAAGACACTGAAGTCACATACTTTGAGACAAAAAGCTATTCATGCACTTAGAAGAGATGAGAACCAACTCCATGACAACAACCACAGTATTGAGCGGCAGGGACAGATCACTATTCTTCGCCTCGGAAATGGGCATAGTAGACTAAATAAACACGAGTACAGGCTTTGCCTGTCTCCTTCACCACTGTGCACGTGTAGACTGAGAGAACAAACTATAGAACTGCTTTCTGTATAGCCAGTTGAAGGAAACTTACTAAACTCAAATCTGAACGGATTGAAGAAAATAGTTCCAGGCAACAGTTTACTTCATCTCGATAACTTCTCTGGCAGTGTAAACTAACAATGAGCGAACACAAGAAGAAGAAGAAGAATAAGACGAAGAAGAAGAAGAAGACGATGAGAAGAGAAAGAAGAAGAAGATTGAAGAAGAAGAACAACAACAAAAAGAACAACAAGAACTAGAAAAAGAACAACGAAAAGAACTAGAAGAACAATAACAAAAAAAATAATAGGAAGACGAAGAAAAACAAGAAAAAGAACAACAAGAACAAGAAGAAGAGGAAGAAGAAGAAGAAGAAGACGAAGAAGAAGAAAAACACGAAGAAGAAGACCAAGAAGAATTAGAGCAGACGAAGAAAAACAAGAAGAAGAAGAACAAGAAGAATACGAAGAAGACGAAGACAAAGAACAATAGCAAGAAGAAGAAGAACAAGAGGAAGAGCAAGACGAACAAGAAGAATAAGGAGAACAAAACCTCGGCAAGGCATAAGAGTGTAAAATATTAAACCCGTATACTGCGTAACGACTGCATGGGTAAACGGCCTGTAGTTCTTAGTCTTGTAAATTCCCATAGCGGACTCCAGCAATGGGAGGAAACAAGGGTAAGATAGCTTTACTCTTACATTAGCTACTGTGATCTTCTACGCGGCTTTCAGTGACGTTATGCGAGCTGATAATAGCTGCTTTCTGCTTGGCACCCAAACGTCACGTAAGCTAATAATTGCTGCATTTCAGACTGTTAGTCAGAACTTGCATAGGCTGAACGTTGATGATTATACAAGACTGGTTCTGCCATACACTGTACCATGACATGGAATGAGAGAAAAAAGATACATAGTAAAGGTGTTGCTGACGTCAGGGCAACAGCGAATGCCAGTTGCTTTTTTAAATTTTGGATGGATCAATTAGTGACTAATTACTATCATTGTAGATGTTTTGAGACATGAATTGTTGGTTTCCGGCAGTGGCGAGGGGTGACCTTCTCAGAACTGTAAGCAATCTTAAGGAACACAACATCCATCTCGATTTTATTGTACCGTTGTTTGTTGTTACTTATAATATCTAGGTAACACACATTCTAAAGACAAATGTTAGACATGTATCAATAATATTTATCTGATAATTCAAAATACTAATTGTTTTAACAAAAGTAATTATTAAAATAGATACCAGTTATCGCAATGGAGATTGGGGAAGCACAACGCATAATAAATCTTACACAACACAATTACATTCTCTCTCTGTAACGATACGGATGGAGACGACATTTTGCTTTAGTAAATAAATGTTTGGAAATGGAACTATAAATTTCCGGAATTTCAATGAAAAGATCATAGTTACGTGCCCGCAGCAAACACTTATTAAAGTGCTTACAGGCCTTAATGAATTTAGCGTATGTGCTCTCTTCTTTTGATGAAATCTAAAGTCCTTTCTTTGTTAAACGTATAGTCTGTAAGCGTCTGATGTGTCGCTTACAAAATGTGATATCTTGCTCGCAGTCGGGATTTTTTTTTTTTCGGCACGCACTTTTGAATTAATACTAACACTATATTAGTGTGTGTTTCAACTGTAACAAATTGACAAAACACAAAATTGATGCGCTTGTAAGATATCTGAAAGCATAATCATTTTATACTACATTGTGAGAGAAATGAAATCGAACTTGGATAGGTAAGCAATCCTTACAATGCTTATATGGACGCCTCGCTAGTGGTTTCCGGTATATATTCCACACAAATGTTCCCTGAAAAGAAAGAACAGTCTATGTTTCATATCGCGTCCGATCAGTACTAATTGTCTAGATATGTGCAGTTGTGTACTTTCTTTTCTAAGAACTGATGACCTCGCCGGAATGGCCTTCGCTGAACATAGAAAGATATGCGCATTGTAATGACGTATTCCGCATATGAATTTCGGTCATGAATTGCTGATGTCTAGTACGTTCCCATAGACAAAAATGTTTCTTTTGCTTTTGATTCGTGCACGTCATCACAATTTAGTTGTACTGCCTCCTGTGGGTTTCAGGCATGCCGAGGTATGATTTAACTGAGCAGAAGCTTGTGACCTAAACGGTTCAATTTCTGCCGCCACTGCCTTGTGGGATACCTGATCACAGGAAAGGCTTCGGGATGAGACATTAAGAGAAATCTTGTACCTCTAATGCCCTTAATCATTTAAGGTCATATATTCCTATATGAGTCATGACTACCTTAGTCTGACATTAAATCTTACAAGGTGTCAGAAAGCATCTGTGGTGACTTATCAGCTGCCCCCACTGCTTAGACACCCGAGCATTTGTTTGGCAACAAAGCAACAGCTGATAAACAGTATATTTATGCCGATTTTGTGCAACCAGTGCCAAACATGGCCTCTGTCAAGGGCGCGCGAGAGCAGAATTTCGACTTGTGAAATGAAGTGTTTGAGGGAAGTCATCGGTGTTACCAGAAGAGACAGAACGACTACATTCGAAGTATGGTCGGCACTACGTCTTGTGTGGAATACATTTCCAGGCAGAAAATCAAGTTGGTTTGGTCATCTCATGAGAATGTACCCTCATCGTCTTCCACTGATGTCTGTTATGCTGGTAGATCTGGCTACAAGGCAAGGGGGCGGCCGAGAGGTAGGTGGATAGATGACAGAGTGATTGTGCAGCGACAAGGGCTCACATTAACCGACGCAACGCACTTGGAGCAGGATAGACGATTCAAGCTCCCCACGTCGCTAAACGGCACAAGTGGAAAGAAAACTAACAAACTTATATTTTGACATTTTTACGTGGTTTCATAATATTTAGCGTGTGTCATTTATAGCATATCATTGTTTTCTTCTACGCCTAGTCCTCTGTGGATTCAAATGTGTATTTACGCCTAACGATTGTTGAATCCACCTGAAGCCACACTCTAACCACACAGGCTAGATAATAGGGAAGAACACATTTCAGTTACAGTTGGGGCCAAAGACGCAACGAACGAAATGACGGCAGTCAGCTACTCATAGCTGACTAATTGCGTCAGCGTCAAAAACCAGAGCTATCAAAGACTCTATTCCGCCTAAAGTGGAGCCCCAGAAACACGCTGCATCCCTGCAGCCTGAGAGAAAATAGGTCTAGGAGTGAAAGCCAACCCGGTCTGAAAAATGTGCCGTACTGAAACTGGATGCGTTGGGCGGAAAGGCTCGCGTACTACTAGCCTCGCTGTAAACTACGAAGCTTTTCTTTTTCTTTTCGCTTGTGCACTGCTTATTTCTTTCTCGTAACACAACATCATTTTTCAGGATGAGCGAGGACGAAGAAGAAGATACTATTGAACTGAGATTACAGTGTCAGTCCCCACCTCGTTAGCCAGGCTGCTGGGACACAGCTTGTTTCCAGGAGCACGATCGAGGGTGGGAGATGGAGGTCTTGACCAGCATGTTCCACATGATCATGCTGTTACTCTTCGCTGCCACCTTGACCAACATGTTCCACCTGACCGTGTTGTTACTCTTCGCTCCCACCTTGACCAACATGTTCCACCTGACCGTGTTGTTACTCTTCGCTCCCACCTTGACCAGCATGTTCCACCTGACCGTGTTGTTACTCTTCGCTGCCACCTTGACCAACATGTTCCACCTGACCGTGTTGTTACTCTTCGCTCCCACCTTGACCAACATGTTCCACCTGACCGTGTTGTTACTCTTCGCTCCCACCTTGACCAACATGTTCCTCCTGACCGTGTTGTTACTCTTCGCTCCCACCTTGACCAACATGTACCACCTGACCATGTTGTTACCCTTCGCTCCCACCTTGACCAGCATGTTCCACCTGACCATGTGGTTGCCCTTCGCTCCTACTTTGACCAGCATGTTCCTCTTGACCGTGTTGTTACTCTTCGCTCCAAAAGTGCAAGTCTACGCACCATTACCTTTTAGTGTGGTCCGTGACCCACCAGGCTTGTCCTCCCGTTGATCGTTTGGGGATTTGAGCGTATGCTCTTTGTCCTAGTCACTTATATATGACGTATTCTGATGAACGTTGTTCTGTAGACACCCTGCACCTAGGAGGTATTGTTCTGAAAGTGGCGTAGAGTGGAGGCAGTGGGGTAAAAGGGGGGGGGGGGGCGTGTGACATCAAAATTGTGTTGTGTTTCGTTCATAAGATCTTGTTATCTTCCTTCACAACATAATGCATTCTTTAAACCTAATGTGTCGTTTGTCCTCTTTTCTTCTCACATCTTTTTCTTCTGCCTCAATTTTTTGTCTCCATTGTATTTGCCTACGATATTTATTTCTACATTCATTTCTCCATCTATATCAAAAAAGGTTAAGGTGAGTTCAATGGCAATAATTGCCATCGGGGATGAAGACAACTTCATGTTCTGAGCCGCAGCCTATGTGAGGTGCGGTGACCAGATCCCTTCCTTGCTGTTTATACCTTCTCCAACTCAAACATAAGGTACCAATTTACAGATGGATCGACTAGAGGAGCGGTTGTACCAGGAACGAACCATTTCCGGGGATCAAGACGCTGAGCAGTGCATGAGCTGCAGTGGTCAGCGACCCATAGCTGACTGCTAGCGTCAGGGCCTGCGAACCAGAGCTGACAAAGACCCTTCTACACCTCCACGCGGTGATCCTGGATAACAGGCTGCAGCAGGGCAGACTGGCTAAGGAGAAGGGATCGAAGAGGGAATGCTAACCCGGTACTCAAAAAATTATTGCTGAAGTCGGATGTGTTGGACCGAAAGGTGCGGGTATCGCAGTCAAGCTGTAAACTACGACACAACGCATTCCGTTCTCTAGACTACATTCTGGTACTTAAGCTTTCAGGATTTGGTAGCGGGAGATTGAGAACGAACGCAGAAGAAGAAGAAGAAGAAGAACCATTTCCGGATTTGGTTGTGTCCGTCCGTGATTTTGAACCCTGGCGCGGTGTAATCCCAGTCTGAGCAAGCCAGTTCCTTGTCGACTAGGCTACACGGTACATCTATATCAATAGGACATTACATATTTTACTGTTTAACTTCTTCGTTTCTTTATTTCTTACTCATTCTGATATGATAGTCAATTTGCTGTGACTCTCTTTTTCTCTCTCTCTCTCTCTCACACACTCTCTCTCTCTCACACACACTCTCTCTCTCGCTCTTACTCATTCTGATCTGTTAGTCAATTTGCTATGAATCTCTCTTTCTCTCTCTCTCTCTCTGACACACACACTCTCTCTCTCTCGTTCTTACTCATTCCTACCACTTCCAGTCATTCTTTCTCTCTCTCTCTAATTCACTTCCTACTACATTTCCTACCTCACTTTCTCTCTTTCTTTCTCTCTTTACCTCTTTCTTTCTCTCTTTTTTCTCTCTCTTTTTCTTTATCTTTCTCCATCTCTCTCATTCATTTCCTTCCCCACTACATCTCATTTTCTCTCTCTCTCTCTCGCTCTCTCTATCTCTCTCTCACTCACCCACTCACTGTCATAAATATTCTCACGTTACCCCCTACTTCGAATTGCATTCATCATCTCGAACACACAAACCAACACACATATACGCTCACATACACAGCCACAGACATCCACATCCATATAGTGTTATTTATTTGTGTGTGCCTGTCTGTGTGTGTGTATGTTCCTGTTTATATATACATACACATATATATACACACACACACACTCACATTCATTATCTAAAATGCCATTATCCGCTTCGTTCTCGTGAACACCTACACGTCCTCTATCAGACACACCGGTCAGAACCCAACATATCAAACTCCATTAAGCCCACCCTGTAGACGCACACAATTGCAATGGATCCCCTAATTTGCATACATATAGGAACGGGCGTGTGCCAGTTGTGATACATCTTGATAAATGTCGCCTCCTTGCATATTATTTCACCAACGTTCGGACGAGATGTCGACATAGATGGCAGGATTGAGAATCAGATAGGGTAGATGTTACTATATATTTTCCCAAAATTAATTGCTAATAGCAAGATCAGACTATATCCAGCCTACACTTTGAAGATTATCAGTGGTTGTCTCTTCAATACAGACCGCTTCTTACTTCCTGGTACACTTGAACCATTATTATTTATCAACACCTTATGAGTTCCAAAGCACAAGTGTGTCCATCTTGTCCGTTAGCCTTTAATTTATCCTTTCAATTCGGTTTTGAAAAGAGTATTGCGTTTATTTTCTTCCACATTTTATTTCATATTTTTCATTTACCTCTTTCTACTTCTGCTTCTTATTATTATTATTATTATCATTATTATTATTATTATTATTCTACTTCTCCTTCTCCTTCTTCTCGTCGTTCACAACGTTTTATTAATTACTCCACGTGAAATCCAGGTCCCTGGATAAATAGTTGCTTCTGTGGATGCTTCTCAACTCTTCCAGTCAGCAATCTGTAGATGTTCATCAGTGTGAGTCAATGCTCTTCCATACAGCAATCTGTGGAGGTTTACCTATGGGGTCAGTGCTCTTCCATGTAGCAATCTGTTGATGTTCATCAGTGTGGGTCAGTGCTCTTCCATGTAGCAATCTGCAGATGTTCATCTGTATGTTTGTTTGATGGGATCATGGCTCTTCTAGACAGCAATCTGTGGAGGTTTACCTATGGGGTCAGTGCTCTTCCATGTAGCAATCTATTGATGTTCATCTGTGTGGGTCAGTGCTCTTCCATGTAGCAATCTGCAGATGTTCATCTGTGTGGGTCAGTGCTCTTTTAGACATCAATCTGTGGAGGTTTGTCTGTGTGGGTCAGTGCTCTTCCATACAGCAATCTGTGAAGGTTCGTCTGTGTGCGTCAGCGTTCTTCCAGACAGCAACATGTGGAGGTTCATATGTGTGAGTCAGTGCTCATTCAGACAACATCCTGTTGTGGTTCGTCTGTGTGGGTCAGTGCTCTTTCAGGCAGCAATCTGTTGAGGTTTGGCTGCAGGGTCAGTGCTCTTCCATGCAGCAATCTGTGGAGGTTCATCTGTGTGCGTCAGTGCTCTTCCAGACAGCAACATGTGGAGGTTCATATGTGTGAGTCAGTGCTCATTCAGACAACAATCTGTTGTGGTTCGTCTGTGTGGGTCAGTGCTCTTCCAGGCAGCAATCTGTGGAGGTTTGGCTGCGGGGTCAGTGCTCTTCCATGCAGCAATCTGTGGAGGATCATCTGTGTATTGATTTTTTTTAAATTTGAGTTCTCCTAGCTGTCTTCTAAGTTCTGCATTTAGGATTTTTTTGGTCGCGCTGAATCTGTAGTCGCTAGGACGAAGTCCGTAGTCCTCTTCAGGCCCATGTCCTCTTCAGGCCCATGCCGTCTTCAGCCCCACGGCTTCTGTGTCCATTCTGTTCTCTCTGGTCAGGTCTGGCATCGTAGATCTATCGGTGTTGGACAATCCTGTAATATGATTTCTGGGATCTTAACTCCGGTTCCACATGGGTGCTCGCTTGTATATGATTGCTCGCTTGTATATGATATATTGATATATTAGGTGACCTAATAGTCTGCAGTGCCTGCTCTCATGCGAATGATGGCGGTTTGTTGGTGTATGTGAAGCTAATGGATTGGGTCCGGTTCATTGCTCAAGTGCATATCTTTCCTCCATTTTGAGTTGCACTGGCTGTTGGTTATAGTTTTTGCTTCTGTATATGAGAATTGTTTCCTCCTGCAGCCTACTTTGGATACGTCATCAACTCTCTCGTCTCCCTCCTAGTTGTAATACACAAACAAACTCTCCCGCGCCCCTGTCTGTCTCTCTTTCTCGATATATATATTTATTAGAGAGTGAAACAGAGAGGGAGAGAGAGAGCGCGCGCGCACTTAGGGACATATGACATTTTTGAATATAGCATCGAAATACAATATTAGTTAGAGGATGGCAGTCGAAGAAGAGATGACATCGTATGAGTTGACCACACGTGTAAGGGACATCCTAATCACTGTCGAGCAAAGCATGATCCCCAGAGTTGACCACACGTGTAAGGGACATCCTAATCACTGTCGAGCAAAGCATGATCCCCAGAGTTGACCACACGTGTAAGGGACATCCTAATCACTGTCGAGCAAAGGATGATTCCCAGAGTTGACCACACATGTAAGGGACATCCTAATCACTGTCGAGCAAAGCATGATCCCCAGAGTTGACCACACATTTAATGGACATCCTAATCACTGTCGAGCAAAGCATGATCCCCAGAGTTGACCACACGTGTAAGGGACATCCTAATCACTGTCGAGCAAAGCATGATCCCCAGAGTTGACCACACGTGTAAGGGACATCCTAATCACTGTCGAGCAAAGGATGATTCCCAGAGTTGACCACACATGTAAGGGACATCCTAATCACTGTCGAGCAAAGCATGATCCCCAGAGTTGACCACACATTTAATGGACATCCTAATCACTGTCGAGCAAAGCATGAGTCCCAGAGTGACGCAGAAGAAACAGATCGACATAAGAAACACCAAATTCATAGAAAATAGGCCAGAATTAAAACAAAAGGGGCTTGAGAGAACCAGCATAGCATATAGAAACTGTACAGGAACAATACCAAGAGAAATAAGACAAAACAAGGTACTTAAGGTACAGATGTGAAAATATTGAAGAACTGTAACAACAAGGCAGGAAGGGAGATACCTTAAAGGAGATATGAAAACTAACAAGAGAGTTCCTACTAGCACCACATGTAACCATTGAATCAAGATGACAAAATATTAACAGAAAATAAAGATATTTTGAAAAGATAGAGAGAACTGCTGAATCATATACCAAGACATATCAAAGCACCCAGCTACAATAATCTCAAATGAATAGAGATAACCTGAAACCACATTGGACGAAGTACGCTCGGATATGGGAAGCCTAAAAAAAGAAAAGTCACTATGACATTCCAGCAGTACAAAAACAGGCAGGAGGAAAGGCCAGTGCTCGCATTTATCATCTACTGTGCAATACGATGACTCAGCACAGAGTAGCCAAACGCATGGGATAGATCAATTCATGTTCTACTCCCAAAGATATGCAACCTAAAGCTGTGCACAAATTACCGCACTATTGCGCTAATAATCCACGCTAGGAAGATCCTCTTGCGGATTATATTGAAGAGGATAGAAAGAAAATGTGAATGTGAAATCCATGTAATGCAAGCAGGCTTCAGGAAAGACAGATGGGCAAGAGATCATATTTTAAAATGAGGATCATTTATGAAAAATGTAGAGAGTAAAAAAACGTAGATCTGTATGCATGTTTTATCGATTGCGCCAAGGCTTTCGATTACGTAAAACATCAGAATTTGTGGAAAATCATGATTAATATGGGGTTTCCAGTACATCTAATTTATCTAATCGAATAATCATTTCAGGAACATGAAGCTGCTGTCAGAACGTCTGATGCAACATCAGATCCGTTCGAGGTAAAAATGGGAGTGAGGCAGAGATGTATACTCTCCCCTATCTATGTAACAATTATGTAAAGGGCATAATGATGGTCGTTAGAGAGGATGAAAATGTCCAAACTTGCGCTCCAATTGCAATCGGTGTATACAAGGTCCCAGAGCCAAGATACACAGACGATACTGTGATACTATCAAACAGTATAAAGGGGTAAGAGCAACTATTTACAGCCGTAAGCCCATACAACAAAGATCAAAACATAAACGAAACAAAGATAATGACCGCTAACCAAACAAGAAGTCAACATAAATTCAAATTCCAGGGTGTAAATATAACACATCCCGAACTTCGAGTATATGGGCTCCAGAATTGACGATACTGGCGACTGATCAAAGGAAATCAGAAGGTGGTTAACAATGCTAATGCAGAGGCTACACAACATTAGGAAAATATGCCAGAATACCATCAAACAACAAAAGGGAAAATTGTGAGAACATGCTTTTCCCAAGGCAGCATACGGCTGCAAAACATGGATAGTTACCCAAACCTCAAGGAAAAAAATAAGAGTTCTTCGAATCGAAATGCTATAGAAAGGTCATCAGAATACTTGGAACCGAAAAAAAGAAGAATGCAGACAACTGACAAGAGTTGGGCAAAGAGGAGAAAAAAAAGAAAAGTAAAGTGGAAATTCAGTACAATTAACCGCTGGTTGGAAATAGAGTTTTTGAAGACTCCATTGTACTAAGCCGCAACCTGTGAGAGGTGAAGTGGTCAATGCCTTTCATTGGTGTTTTTACTTTCCCTAACTCAGGAGTCTAGTATCCATTTACAGCTGGGTTGACTGAAGAAGCTGTGCCCAATTAAAATCACGACACGGATTTTGGTAGTCTCCGGGCTTGATTCGAACCGAGGCACGCTGTTACCACAGAAAAAGCTAACGCGGAGAGGAGAACTAAAGAGGAGAACTGGTTCATAAATTCCATCATAAACATAAAATTAAAATACTTTGATAAATATAAATGATAAATAGAATATAAATATATAAAATGTATACAAAATGTAAATAAAAAATAATATATATAAATGTGTACTGCTATTGAATAAAGGTAAGTCGATCGCCTCTCAAAAACCGAAAGAAGGTACGAAATAGTGATTTGTTGGGAACCTGAAGTATCAAGTGAACCCAGGCCTCAAAGGAGATGAGATCGAGTGCCTGATCCTGTCGGAGACTGACGATAAACTCAGATGCCTCGTGCGTAAAATGTGCACCTAAAAGAACCATCAGTTGAAAACTGAAATATACAGACAGCAAACCGCTATTTGGGCAAAACATGAGAAAAATAATTGAATTTCTACTCATTGTGCCGTTTGCCTGTTTCAGCATCAGGATTCCAAGTATTGCAAGAATGTATGTATCCATATGTGTATGTATGTATGTATGTATGTATGTACGTACGTACGTATGTATGTACGTATGTATGTATGTATGAATGTATGTATGTATGTATGTATGTATGTATGAATGTATGTATATATATGTGTATTTATGTATGTGTGTATAAGCATGTGTACAAACTCGTGTGTGTGTGTATATATATATATATATATATATATATATATATATATATATATATATATATATATATATATATATATATATATATTGGGACTTGGGCACATTATACATTGTGTATGAATCGTTTGTTGCAAGACTTATTAGAAATGTTGAAATTGTGAAGTTTCCTTCGATCAGTGATGTTTCAGCAACGATTATTTAGTCTGGCAGCTCAAGGTCTCGAGCCAACTTACATTTTGAGACTGGTGGGTAGAGTGTTGTTATTATATATGTTCGTTTGTGAATCGTTTAATAAGAATAATACTAAATTCACATGTCAGACCTTGAATTGACATGATATTAGACCTTGAAATGACATCTCAGACCTTGAATTGACATGATTTCAGGGCTTGAATTGACCAATTATATAGACTGATAAGTACAATATTAAATTGGTTAAATTAATGTTCCTTGATTACTAGATGACCATATTCCTCGGTGAAGGTTGTGCAGCTGCAAATCCCAACTTCATCTCCAACGATCTCCAACCTGTGCTAAGGAGGCCCAGTGGATTATAAGCTGTCATTTTTAACAAGAATGTTGAAGTGAACTGAAAAGAAAACTGGACAATTTATTGTATGTATTGTACTGCTGTCGACGTGACCCGACGTTCATCCTTTCTTCTGGAGTCTGCTGCCTGCCAACCGATGTTTTCCTTGTTTTCGTGAATCACCGCATCGGGCGCCAACAAAAATTGCCGTATGTTGGAATTGAGGAAGTTCTGGATTCGCTGGTTACCGTCAGCAATATGATTCTATCTAAACCGGTAGAGTCTCTGATTAGCATGGCAATGTACCAGGTTTGTTCCTCGCTGTTATCACGTTCAAGTCGACCCAGGACTGTCTGAAATATGACTACCTTTACTTCTAATACAAAATCCCTCTCTCTTGAAGTCTAAGTATGTAATTATTCTCTTAGTTGTAGATAGTCATTAGTTTAGATAAATAGCTATAGCTACACTTTCGGATGGTTTGGTCATGTAGAATGATTTGCTGAGTTATGGCTCCGTACTTCTGGTCCCTGTATTTTGTATACACATTCTCATTTGAAAAGAATTTTGCGTTTATTTCTTCCACCATATGAAGTTAGCCACTAACTATTTATCTTTTTATTTCGTATTTTTCATTTACCGCCTTCTTCTGCTTCTTCTTCTTCTTCTTCTTCTTCTTCTTCTTCTTCTGCTGCTGCTTCTTCTTCTTCTTCTGCTGCTGCTTCTTCTTCTCCTTTTTTTCGTCGTTCACAACGTTTTATGCACAGCATTCAGTAGTTTTGATATTCGTTCCCAACACTAGGCTTACTCAGATTTACCAGAGCACAAAAAATGGAAAATGGATCATAGAACCGACATTATTATACCTTAGCGCACAGTCCCTTACATTGCTGAACGTGCTAACGACAAAAAAAAAAAGAACTATGTAGCTTCCGATGCGGCTGTAAATTATTCCACTGACTTGGTCAGGTACCCATTTACAGCTGGAAAAAGCGGTCATGCCAAAGAAAAACCACAGCGTGCCAAGTATGTCTGTGTACGACGTGATTCGAACCTGTGACGTTGGGATTTTGAACCAAGATTACAGCCTTCTAGGCCACTTAATCTTCCTACAGAGAATGAACACTTGTACATGAAAGCCAGAGCGTCGCATTGCTAGTCTAGTTTGCGACATTTCCGCTCCAAATTAGGCACGTTTATCATTCCAAAAACACCAAGCTTCCGTCACATCGCAGA
The DNA here is from genome assembly GCA_036924085.1 of Ariolimax columbianus. NCBI lineage: Eukaryota > Metazoa > Mollusca > Gastropoda > Stylommatophora > Arionidae > Ariolimax > Ariolimax columbianus. Next base: position 16,482,319 of record JAVGWX010000017.1, on the reverse strand, counting down.
TACATCCACATTCTCCGGCAAGCACACACGAGCAGATATGCACACACTGACACCCAAATACGTGTAGGTTAAACCTCATCATTCGTGAAGGCAAGCATTGTATTGGATAGCGTGGCAATCAATAAAGATAGCAGGATCGCAGAGCTACACAGCATAGCTATTAGGTCTTGATCGATATTTGGGGCGATAGACTGTGATGGGTACAGGATCTCCAGCCTGGCTCAGTGCTCTGGCAACGGTTGCAGTACACGCTGTCGCTTTCTGTCACATTATGCCTCGTTTTGTTAAGGTCAAATGCGGAAAGACAGAGAGCGAGAGAGATATAGAGAGAGGCTTGTAGAGAGATTAATTGAGAGAGAATAAGGCTTGTTCAGAGGTGGATTGAGGGATATAATTGGGCTAGAATAGAGATAGATTGAGAGAAAGACAGAGAGAATGCGGCTTGGAGAGAGGTGGATTGTGACAGAGAGAGAATGAGGCTTGGAGAGAGATGGATTGTGACAGAGAGAGAATGAGGCTTGGAGAGAGATGGATTGTGACAGAGAGAGAATGCGGCTTGGAGAGAGATGGATTGTGACAGAGAGAGAATGAGGCTTGGAAAAGGATAAATTGAGAAAGATTAACGCTTGTAAAGAGATTAATTGACAGACAGAATTGAGCTTGAAGAGAGATGGATTATGCGAGAATTGGGCTTGAAGAGAAAGGGATTGAGATAAAGAAACAAAGATAATGAGGCTTGAGATGAATTAATGAGAGACAGAGAAACTGAACAAGACTTGGAGAGAAATTGATTGAGAGGACTGACAGATAGAGGAATGCAGGCAAACCATTAGTGTGAAGATCACATTAAAGATATTTAGAAAACCAAAGAACATATAACAATGTGTGTGTCTATCAATGGGAAAAAACATGAACAACAAATGTAAAAGTTGATTAAGGTTGAGTTTAATCAAATTTTTAAAATGGGTATGGTCAGGTACCGCACCGAGACGAGAACAAAAATAAAACCGACGTTACGACCAATAGGCCTTCATCAGTGACAACAATACTGAACTAACAAATCAACATATAAGTCTAATATATGTGTCTATCAAGTATGGAATATTGATTTAGTCGCTTCTGTTCGACCATTGGCTGTTGAGATTATTTTGACTTTTTCTTGTGGCTTATAGTGTCTACAGAAATGAGTTGCCAGCACATTGTCCAACCCTCCTCGATCTCCACTTACGACATGTTTGAATCCTTCCTCGAGCTCCACTTACGAAATGTTTGGCAGGTTGCAGTCTTACTATCCTTTGCTCTAGTTTCTGACCCGGTAACATCAGGGGTTTGTGATAGGGATCATTGAACTCAGGCGCTTGGGATCATTGAACTGAAGAGATGGTAATCGGGTATTTGAATTTACCTGATACTGATTTTAAAAATGCATATTGAAAAACAATACACAAATAATTGTTTGCCTGCTATTCAATGGCATGGCTTGGCTTGGCTTCGTTCGTTCTCAATCTCCCGCTACCAAACCCTGAAAGGGCTTAAGTAGCAGAATGTGTTCCAGAGAACGGAATGCGTTGTGTTTGCTTTTCAACATTATACAAACCAGTGTGTTTGTTTGCTATTCAACATTATACAAACCAGTGTGTTTGCCCGCTATTCAACATTAAACAAACCAGTGTGTTTGTCCGCTATTCAACATTATACAAACCAGTGTGTTTGCCCGCTATTCAACATTATACAAACCAGTGTGTTTGCCCGCTATTCAACATTATACAAACCAGTGTGTTTGCCCGCTATTCAACATTATACAAACCAGTGTGTTTGCCCGCTATTCAACATTATACGAACCAGTGTGTTTGCCCGCTATTCAACATTTGTCTTATAGCCATCACGATACGTCTCTCATCCCCCCCCCCTCACGCCCTTAAGGGCACCTGCACCTGCACGTGTTTGTTAGTTGGGGTTGATTACTATGCAAATTGTTCCATTTATCTCGCTTCGGAAGAAAAAGCCTTGTTTGCCTCCGTAGGATTGTTGTAGCACTGCTGCAATTGACATCTTGGGGAGAAGCCTGCGCCAAAGCATGTGTGCCCTTTTTCAATGGCGGTATGTGCAACACTTTCCTTTACACGATAATGTTGTCAGCCCTCCAACAAAATCCTCCATAGTTACTTTTTTACAACATCCAATTTAATACACAGTAGTTCTAGATTTTCCTCACACATAAGGAAGCCAAGAATCCACACCAGTTGTCCTAGCCTAATTTCATATCAATGTCTTCTCCAATATAGAGCCTGCGCTTAAAATCCTGGGCTATGCCTGGCATAACAATAACAATGGCTTCTGTACGCTTCGTGAACTGCCACGTCCCTCTCTTTGTTCTCGTTAACGTGACTTCATCCTGGAGAACAAGCGAGAGAAAGTGGATCTCAAACCCCATCAGCTTCGTTCATTATCACTGAATGCGTGGTATCGACCGGTGGAGACGAGGTAGTGCCAAGTAAAGAGGGAGATATTAGTGAAAATATGTTGAGACTTGGCAATGAATTCAAGACAAAAATACTTGAAAGAGTCAGCTAACCGAAGAAAACATAAACGAGCTATGAAACCATAAAAGGAAATGTTTGATGATGTAAAAATGTTGTTAGCGAGGTTACATCTATATAAAATGGAGAAACGGGCAGGTCTCGTTCAATTTAATACTAACAATCATAGCAATGGTAATTACCATCGCTTGTGTGTTAACTTAACTCACTTAACTTAACGTCTTATACTGGTTAAGAAGACTCTGTAGAGTATACAACCTGTTTCTTGGAGGGTGGTTAACTGATGTTCGAGTCCATCTTAATAGACTCAAACACTAGACCAAAGTAGACCCGAAACCTTTTGGACGCCATCTATGCTGCTCTTAATAAACCACCTAACCACGACCGGTGTTTTGCTATGTCACACAGTTAGTCGCCTCTTACGACAGGTTATCTGTGGGGCAGTGTTGCTATTCTTGTCTTTGTCATACATAAAGATACCGGCGAACTACTCGTGACGGTGTTATGGGACCAATGAATCGGAAAACTAATCTGCCAAGCATGTCGTGACAGAGAAATGAAGAGTGTTGGACTTGGGGTATGGTACTCATCGTGTTGTTGTTGTTGTTGTTGTTGCTGTTGCTGTTGCTGTTGTTGTTGCTGTTGCTGCTGCTGCTGCTGTTGTTGTTGTTGTGAATGCTCACAATGAGTAGGTTTACTTTTTTGTGCGCCCTGGAAATGCGTTTAGTGGCGGGTTGCAGTAGCTTGCCTCACATTCCGAGCGTGCTATTGAAGGTGAACCAGAGTCCTCCAGGCGGCTGTGCTTTGTCTGGCTTAATCTGCATGTCATTCACTACTACGGGGATGATGTAGCCAGACTGCCAAGAAGAACAGTCCATTCCGAGGGAGGATTACGTGAAAGTCGAGGTTGGAGTCTTGGTCAGTATATTTTGCTAGACCCTAACTAATATATCTGATCAGTATATTTTGCCAGACCATGACTAATATGTCCGAGCAGTATATTTTGCCAGACCATGATTAATATGTTCGATCAGTATGTTTTGTCAACCCCTGACTAATATGTCCGATCAGTATATTTTGCCAGACCCTGACTAATATGTCCGATCAGTATATTTTGCCAGACCCTGGCTAATATGTCCAATCAGTATATTTTGCCAGACCATGACTAATATGTCCAATCAGTATATTTTGCCAGACCATGATTAATATGTCCGATCAGTATGTTTTGCCAGACCAGACGTTAGTCTTCCTCCCCACCCCATCCAGTAGAAACTATAATACCCAAAAAAAGACCTCCCCCTTCCAGGCTAGAGATGTAGTGACTATGTTAAGTCATTATAATTTACCTAAAAATCATCAACTTGCCACTGCTTGCCTTTTCGGTTAATAATCGACGTTATTGCACTCCAGGCAGACCCATAGGTGATCAGTATCTCGGTAAATGTTAAATGGCGTGGTAAACAGGACTCTGTAGCTTGTTGGATTATACAGCTCTACTCCGTCCTCTCAGGCGCCCTGTCCTGCTGAAGTCACGCATAATCTTGCAGCCTGTAGATAGCCAGTTTATGGGTTACTGTACCATCATCAAATAGGCAGTTATTGATCGACTTCAACGTCCATTTCACCACCACCCCCCCCCCCCTACCCTTCTTTATCCATATCCAAACGCTCGACCCGACGTCTAGTTTCCTTAACTTGATACGCCTCCCAATGGGAATAGACAATCTATACGTATTCTATACAGAAATGGAGGCACCATTTGCCTGTTAATTTGTCTGAGCTGCACGTCAACGAAATCAAGATCTTTCCAGAAGCAAATTCTCCAACTTCGCTGATACTCAACTCTCCTAATGCAAGATTAATTACGTTGGAGAACCAGATTTTCTTCGTGGCGTTGTGACTTAATGTATGACTTAATCATCTCCAACTCCACACTAAATGTCCACAGAATAGCTGTGCTGCTGCTCAGTCCCCTGCTTGCCAAGGGTATAGATTTATTGTCACAAAGCATCTTTCATTCCGTGTCTATGGAGAATTATGTCACGAGAGCCTTAATTAAATTAAGCGGACAGACTATAAATATCTGTTCTGGAGAACAAAATGGATCAGAAGGACAGACGTATGGATGACTTAACTTGTTGGAACTGGATAGTTAACCATTGGTCCACGGTTTGGATAATGGTTGGGTTAGTTGGTTTATGACTGACCACAATCAATCAGTCAACTAGTAGATCAGTCGTTCGATTACTTGTCTGCGCGGACAAGGAACAAAGGGAAGCCAGTCACCTCGTTTCTCTTTCACCCACTCTCTAATTCTCCCATGCTCTATTCTGTTCTCTCTTGCCTCTATTACTCTCTCTCTCTCTCTCTCTCTCTTGTTTGTTTCCTGTTGTCTCATTCCCGCGCGTTCTATCGTTCTTTCTCTCTGTCTTTCTTGTCCTTTTCTGTTCTTTCTTGTTGTCTCTCTTGTACTTTTTCTCTCTGTCTCTATCGTCCTCTTCGTTCCCGTTGTCTCTCTTGTTCTTTTTCTCTCTCCCACCCTTCATCTTGTTCTTCATATGTCTCTCTAGATTGCCATCGCTTGTTTTCTTCTGTTGTCTTTATTCCTCTCTCTTGTTCTTTCCTGCTGTCTTACTCCTGTGCTCGCTCTTGTCGTCACTCTCTCTCTCTCTCTCTTCCTCTCTCTCTCTCTCTCTCTCTCTCTCTCTTACTCTCTCTTGTTCATTCTTGTTGTTTCCTTTGTTCTTTCTTATAATCTCACTTCTGTTGTTCTTGTACTCTCTCTCTCTTTCTTCCTCTCTCTCTCTCTCTCTTACTCTTTCTTGTTCTATCTTGTTGTTTCTTTTGTTCTTTCTTATAATCTCTCTTCTGTTGTTCTTGTACTCTCTCTCTCTTTCTTCCTCTCTCTCTCTCTCTCTCTCTCTCTCTTACTCTTTTTTGTTCTATCTTGTTGTTTCTTTTGTTCTTTCTTATAATCTCTCTTCTGTTGTTCTTGTACTCTCTCTCTCTTTCTTCCTCTCTCTCTCTCTCTCTCTCTCTCTCTCTTACTCTTTTTTGTTCTATCTTGTTGTTTCTTTTGTTCTTTCTTATAATCTCTCTTCTGTTGTTCTTGTACTCTCTCTCTCTTTCTTCCTCTCTCTCTCTCTCTCTCTCTCTCTTACTCTTTCTTGTTCTATCTTGTTGTTTCTTTTGTTCTTTCTTATAATCTCTCTTCTGTTGTTCTTGTACTCTCTCTCTCTTTCTTCCTCTCTCTCTCTCTCTCTCTCTCTCTTACTCTTTCTTGTTCTATCTTGTTGTTTCTTTTGTTCTTTCTTATAATCTCTCTTCTGTTGTTCTTGTACTCTCTCTCTCTCTTTCTTCCTCTCTCTCTCTCTCTCTTTCTTCCTCTCTCTCTCTTACTCTTTCTTGTTCTATCTTGTTGTTTCCTTTGTTCTTTCTTATAGTCTCTCACCCGTTGTTCTTGTACGTTGGCTCTTATTCTCTCTTGTTCTATCTTGTTTTTTTGTTCTTTCTCATAGTCTATCTCATGCTGTTCTTGTACTCTCCCACGTTTTGCTCTCTCAAGTTCTTTTGTCCTGTCTCTTTTGCTCTCTCGTTCTTTATTGTTGTCTTTCTCTCTCTTGCACTTTTTTTGTTTTCTCTCTCTTTCATTGTCTCTCCCTCTCTCTCTAACTCTCACTCTCTCGTTCTCTCACGCTGCCACGCTCTTTCGTTGCCTCTCTCTCTCACTGACTTTGACTCGCTCTATCTAGTTGTCCCACAATTGTGTAACTCACTCTTCCTATCTTTCATTATTTCTTTATCTCCAACACTCTCTTGTTGTGTCTCTAAGGTTTCTCTCTTTCACCATCTCTCTTCTGTCTTCTGTCTCACTCTCGCTGCGTCTCTTGTTATCTCACTCTCTCTCTCTCTCTCTCTGCGTCTCTTGTTGCCTCAATCTCTCTGCGTCTCTTGTTGCCTCAATCTCTCTGTGTCTCTTGTTGTCTCACTCTCTCTGCGTTTCTTGTTGTCTCACTCTCTCTACGTCTCTTGTTGTCTCACTCTCTCTGTGTCTCTTGTTGCCTCAATCTCTCTGTGTCTCTTGTTGTCTCACTCTCTCTGTGTCTCTTGTTGTCTCACTCTCTCTGTGTCTCTTGTTGTCTCAATCTCTCTGCGTCTCTTGTTGCCTCACTCTCTCTGCGTCTCTTGTTGCCTCACTCTCTCTGCGTCTCTTGTTGTCTCATTCTCTCTGCGTCTCTTGTTGCCTCAATCTCTCTGTGTCTCTTGTTGTCTCACTCTCTCTGTGTCTCTTGTTGCCTCACTCTCTCTGTGTCTCTTGTTGCCTCACTCTCTCTGCGTCTCTTGTTGCCTCACTCTCTCTACGTCTCTTGTTGCCTCTCTCGTTCTCTCTTGTACTTTCTCAAATTGTCTTTAGCTTTCTTTTGTTCTCTATCGTTGTCTCTCTCGTACTCTCTCTCTTTCTTGTTCTCCCTCTTGTTCACTCTCTCTTGTTCTCTCTCGTTGCTTTTTCTCTTTTTGCCTGCCTATTGTCCTCTCTCTGGCTTTCAATCTTGTTTCACTCTCGACGTTACACTCTCTCTCTCTCTCTCTCTTTGGATCTCTTTCAATGATTTCTCTCTTGTTTTGTCTCTTTCGTTGCCTCTCTCTCCATTTGTCTCTCTAGCATTGCTCTCTCTCTCTCTTTCTCTTCCAATCTTTCGTTGCCTCTCTTTCTCTCTCTGCCTCTCTTTTGTTGCCTCTCTCTCCCTTTGTCTCTATTTCATTGCTCTCTCTTTCTCTTCCTCTTTTCATTGCTCTCTACCCCTTTACCACTCTAACATTGGCAACCCAAACAGTACAACTACCACTCTAACATTGACAACCCAAACACTACAACTACCACTCTAACATTGACAACCCAAACACTACAATTACCACTCTAACAGTCACAACCCATCCACTACAACTACCACTCTAACATTGACAATCCAAACACTACAACTACCACTCTAACATTGACAACCCAAACACTACAATTACCACTCTAACGGCCACAACCCATCCACTACAATTACCACTCTAACATTGACAACCCAAACACTAGAACTACCACTCTAACATTGACAACCCAAACACTACAATTACCACTCTAACAACCACAACCCATCCACTACAACTACCACTCTAACATTGATAACCCAAACACCACAACTACCACTCAAACATCCACAATCTCAATACTACAACTACCACTCTAACATCCACAACCCCAACACTGCAACTACCACTCCAACATTCACAACCTCAATACTATAATTACCACTATAACATCCACAACCCCAACACTACAACTACTACTCTAACATCGACAACCCCAACACTACAATTACCACTATAACATCCACAACCTCAATACTTCAACTACCACTCTAACATTCACAACCTCAATACTAGAATTACCGGCCTGACATTTTCAAAATGTACACCTGTACAGATGATAGATGTACAACTACTATCATATCATTCACAGCCCCACATATTACATCTTCCATCCTAACATCCACAGCCACACTATTTCAACTACCATCTTAGCATCAATAACCACACCATTACAAATACCATACGAGCATCTACAACCACACAATTATAACTACCATGTCAATATGCCTCTCGTATTTCATGTAATTATTTCACATAATATCGCTCAATGTGAATTTGATGCTGTCTCAGACATATTATTTCACAATATGTCATGTTTTCTACTTCTGAATCTGATATCAAAGAGTTGGTATATATTGGTGATGATAAATAATAACATTATTAATAATAACAAGAATAAAAATAAAAATACCAGATTAATAATAGGCATAGTAATGTAATAATTATAATAGTTGTGCAATTAATAACAATAATAATAATAGAAAGATACTAATTCAAATAAATGTAATTTTAATAGTGATAATATGAGTGAAAATAAGAGTAACAAATAGTAGTGATAATTGTAGTGATAATAGTAGTAATAATAGTAGTAATAATAGTAGTAATAATAGTAGTAATAATAGTAGTAATAATAGTAGTAATAATAGTAGTAATAATAGTAGTAATAATAGTAGTAATAATAGTAGTAATAATAGTAGTAATAATAGTAGTAATAATAGTAGTAATAATAGTAATGATAATAGTAGTAATAATAGTAGTGATTGATAATAGTAGTGATAATAGAAGTAATAATAGTAGTGATTGATAATAGTAGTGATAATAGTAGTAATAATAGTAGTAATAATAGTAGTAATAATAGTAATGATAATAGTAGTAATAATAGTAGTGATTGATAATAGTAATGATAATAGAAGTAATAATTGTAGTGATAATAGTAGTAATAATATTAGGGAAAGACGGTCACTTCCTGTCCAGAAGGAACTAACCACTGAGACATATGTGCGGATCTACGATATGGTCGATTTCATGACGATGAGGTCCGCTGGGTCCTATATGTGTGTACCTCTTGTGGATGTGCTTCTAGGAAAAGCTGTTACAGTGAAATAGTCGATTTGAATCACAAAAAGGGGCCCGTTTGTCACCTGCGTCGCTCCTTGGTTCTACACAGTGCGGCCCCACATAGGTTTCACCACGTTGACGAGGTCCTATTCTGGCATTAAAACTGTCAATAACAATCTTGTAGTAGATGTGGCGTCGCCGGAGGATTCCATGAGGTTGCGGTAGAAATCAGCACGTTCTTGTTCGTCTTTGTCTGCTGTTGGTTCTTACGCTTGAATAATGGAAACAGTATGGAGATGGTGATGTCCAAGAAAGTCAGGCGGTGGTCTACAAACGTCCCCTGTTGGACGAGATGGTGATGTCCAAGAAAGTCAGGCGGTGGTCTACAAATGTCCCCTGTTGGACGAGATGGTGATGTCCAAGAAAGTCAGGCGGTGGTCTACAAACGTCCCCTGTTGGACGAGATGGTGATGTCCAAGAATGTCAGGAGGTCGTCTACAAACGTCTCCTGTTGGACGAGATGGTGATGTCCAAGAAAGTCAGGCAGTGGTCTACAAACGTCCCCTGTTGGACGAGATGGTGATGTCCAAGAAAGTCAGGCGTTGGTCTACAAATGTCCTTTGTTAAACGAGATGGTGATGTCCAAAAACGTCAGGCGGTGGTCTACAAACGTCTCCTGTTGGACGAGATGGTGATGTCCAAGAAAGTCAGGCGGTGGTCTACAAACGTCCCCTGTTGGACGAGATGGTGATGTCCAAGAAAGTCAGGCGGTGGTCTACAAATGTCCTCTGTTGGACGAGATGGTGATGTCCAAGAAAGTCAGGCGGTGGACTACAAACGTCCCCTGTTGGACGAGATGATGTCCAAGAAAGTCAGGCGGTGGTCTACAAACGTCCCCTGTTGGACGAGATGGTGATGTCCAAGAAAGTCAGGCGGTGGTCTACAAATGTCCCCTGTTGGACGAGATGATGTTCAAGAAAGTCAGGCGGTGGTCTACAAACGTCCCCTGTTGGACGAGATGGTGATGTCCAAGAAAGTCAGGCGGTGGTCTACAAATGTCCCCTGTTGGACGAGATGGTGATGTCCAAGAAAGTCAGGTGATGGTCTACAAATGTTCTCTGTTGGACGAGATTTACGATGGAGGGAGCGACCAGGAAACCAACTCCTTCTGATGTAGAGTTGGACTTGCGGGAGCCGATATAAAAACCCGTACCATCGAAAGAAATCAGAAGAAGACTAGCAATGGCAATCCACAGACTGAACAGCCTGAAGAAATTATGGCAGAGCACCAACAAAATGATAAAAGTAAAACTCTTGAGAGCCTGTATTTTTCCTGTTGCAGCTTATGGCTGCGAATCATGGACGATTACCAAAACTTCCAGACAAAGAATTGAATCCTTCGAGTCAAAATGTGACAGAAAGCTCCTCAGAATAACATGGACAAAGAAAAAAAAATCAAATGTAGACATTCGGCAAGAGTTGAGCATAGAGGAAAACTGAGATGCCAATAACGTCGTAACTTGATCTACTACTCTTGTAAATAAGGTGGCTCAGCTGAGCATATGGAGCGGCAGTTGTATGCGCACAATGTTAGGTGGATATCGCGAGTCCGAGTCTGGATATGGACTTTGGTCGTGAGAGTAGGACGCTTTTGTCTCTCCCTTCAGAGACGCATGGTCGGAATCAGTCTTCGGAACTAACACATGCAAGGTCTCCATAATTCTGACATAAGACGATTGTCCCTGGTAAATGATGTCGTAATCCATGCAGACAAGGCAAAATATAGATGGGAAAGGTCAAACGTTTAGACGAAACAACGGTCGATGGAGCACAACGACAGCAGTCTGATACCCTCGAGGTAAGAAGAGATCACTGAGAAGATCTCCAATGCGTTGGGAAGACCTCCAATGCGTTGGTCTGACCCCCTTTTTGTATGATGCAACATCCGAAATGCCTGTACAGGAGTACTTACCACGCACTGGACTTCCTTAGAGTCCGCTGGAGACGAAGTTGGGACACTAAGCTACGCTGAGGAACGGGTCATCAAGATCATGATGGTAGTGACAATAGTAATGATAACAGTAGAAGAAAACGTTGTGATAATAGTAGTGATAACAATGTAGAAAACAGTAGTGATAATCGTAGAGGAAAAGGTAGTGATAATAGTAGAGAAAAAGGTAGTGATAATAGTAGAGAAAAAGGTAGTGATAATAGTAGAGAAAAAGGTAGTGATAATAGTAGAGAAAAAGGTAGTGATAATCGTAGAGAAAAAGGTAGTGATAATAGTAGAGAAAAAGGTAGTGATAATAGTAGAGAAAAAGGTAGTGATAATAGTAGAGAAAAAGGTAGTGATAATAGTAGAGAAAAAGGTAGTGATAATAGTAGAGAAAAAGGTAGTGATAATAGTAGAGAAAAAGGTAGTGATAATAGTAGAGAAAAAGGTAGTGATAATAGTAGAGAAAAAGGTAGTGATAATAGTAGAGAAAAAGGTAGTGATAATAGTAGAGAAAAAGGTAGTGATAATCGTAGAGAAAAAGTAGTGATAGTAGTAGTGATAATAGTAGAGAAAAAGTAGTGATAGTAGTAGTGATAGTAGTAGCGATTATAGTAGTTATAATGGAAGAGATATTTATAGTGATATTTGTAGGGGTGTTCAAGTCAAACCGGGACTTTATTTCTAAGGAAAACAAATTTTAATTAATCAAAATGCCATTAATTTTTCGATATAATCTCTTTTGCAACGTGTATCCTCTTACCCTAGTGTTCAAGAAATGCTAGAAAAACTTCAGCGTAGAAAGATTTGTCAGTATGTCTGAATCAATCCCGGACAGCCTCTTTCACTTCGTCCTCGGTGCTGAAATGCTCATACAACGTGCACTAACCTTCTGAAAACGCAAATATTCATGAATAATAGTGTTCACCGTACCCAGAGAAAGACTTGCCTCTTGTGCAATTTTGTGACAGGTTATGCGTCGATTCTCCAGGATAAGGTATTTCCCAATCTGGATATTTACAGGAAAGACTGTAGTAGGTTGAGAGGTGACTCACGGATGTGCGGCCTTCTCTAAAACGTTTATACCATTCAAATGTCTTTCTGCGGCTGACTGTCTCATCACAGTATTGTGATTGCAGTCTTCTGTACATTTCCGCAGGTTTCACGCCTTCTTTCACAAGAAACTTCATCACAACACGCTGTCCATGCAGCACTTACTATGTTATCCGCCATTTTTATTTATCTACCACGTGATTGACCAAGTACAAACATTTTCAAGTGGGCCACCAATCAGTAACATTACACGTGCCCCTAACTAATGATAGTAGTTCCAGCCCGATATAACCCATTCGGGTAGAATTAGAACAAAAAGTTCCGGTTTGATTTGAACGCCTCTTGTAGTAACGATAATAATAATAAGAAAATGAAAATGAAAAACAACGGCAATAATAATAGTATGATACTACTTCCATGGCAACTCCCAGGAACACGCGCTATGTACTCTTCGCTATAATAGTGACAGGATTTTGGTATCTGTAGTCTAGGCTTTGTTACTCTTGGTTTGTGTTTCCCATGATACGAAACTTCCTGAAGCAATAAATTAGCAAATAGCCTCTACATTTTTATAAGTGTATTCCACTGACAACCCTCTTTTATTCATCTCGTCTCTCTGTCATTATAAGCCCGATAGCATCCACATATTCACAATATGATGTTTTACCTTTAGTTCTCAACGTCCGGGCAATCTATCATAATATTGGACGTTTGATTATATAATTCATGGTTGTTTTTGTTTTTTTTGTCAGGCCACTCCGTACTTTGCGATGTGTGAAATACTAAGTGTTGTATGACCTTCTACATTACATTGGTTCATTTCTTGATTTAAAGTTGAACGTTCGAGAATCGATAGGTTTCTCTATAATGGGGAAAGTGATGGAATGTGATGGAAGATACACGTGAAGTCGTAGGACTGATCTATCAGCAAGTGATATTTGAGAAAGGAATGAAACGTGAGTAAGGGGGATGTGTTGAATTGAGAGCAAGCATATACCAGAAAACGAAAAAATGAGAAGGCATTGATCATGGTATTACAGATGCTACAGGTAAAATATGAAGTGAATGTTACAGAGTATATAAAGGTTGATAGATAATAAATAACATGTGACTTAGTGAGAGAGACGATACCATTAGAGAGAACAGTATTTTGACAAAGAAAGACAGGGTTTGAAATTCGTTAAACAAATTTGGAAACCATTCCTATACAATAAACAACGCTAGATCTCAGGCTGTCCATATGTTGCTCGTTATCTCCGTGCCAAACATAGAGGGGGAATGATGTAGCAAATGAGATGCAACAGCTGAAGCAATAGACAGAGAGAAGGGGAGAACAAGTTTGGGAGTGTCTGATAGTGTGGGAGAGAATAAATAAAATAAAACAAGAAATATCGAGAGACGTTAAAAACCCAGGTATACCAGAATTGCTGCACGCGCGATACAGTGTACCTGATAACGCTATCAGCACAGCTCGTTCAGCCCAGGCATCAATGTACGCCTGTAACGTTAACCAGCTACAAGTGACTAAATTGGCGAACGGACGATTGATATTGTATCTAGATTTTGTATGAAAGATACTGAGCAGTGCATAAGCTGTAGCGGTCAGCTACCCAAAACTGACTGCTAGCGTCATGGACAGCGAATTAGAGCTGCCATGATCCTTCTACACCTCCACGTAATGATCCTATAGAACAGACTGCAACAGGGCAGACTGGCTAAGGAGAATGGATCGAAGAGGGAAGAATTACCTGGTGTCCAAAAATGTCATGCTGAAGTAAGATGTGTCGGATCCAAAGGTGCAAGTTCCGCAGTCAAGCTGTAAACTACGACACAAAGCATTCCGTTCTCCGGACTACATCTTACTACTTAAAATGCCCTTTTCATTGCTTGATAGATGAAGTTTAAGAGGGGACGACGAGTAAGGACTAGAAGACGTATCTAGACTTTGGATCGCAGATGCAGCACAGTGAATGAGTTGAAAGTAGCCAGCGACTTATAATTGTCTGATGCAGATGGGTTAGCGAACCAAAGTAGACCAAGACAATATCTGTCTCCAAGCGGCGGCCCTAGAAACAGGCTGCACTAGTGTAGTCTGGCTAAGAGAATAAAGATCGCTGCGGTAAGGTAAACCCGGTACCCACAAAAGTTCACTGAAATCGAATGTGTCGGGTCGAGAAGCGCAGATATCGCAATCTCACTACGACGCAATGTCACACAATCCTTTACAGAACGCACGCCGAAGAAGAAGAAGAAAAAGAAGAAGAAGAAGAAAAAGAAGAAGAAGAAGAGGAAAAAGAAAAAGAAGAAGAAGAAGAAGAAAAAGAGGAAGAAGAAGAAGAAGAAAAAGAGGAAGAAGAAGAAGAAGAAGACGTATCTAGACTTGTTTCACGCCGTTGTGATAAATGACCTTGAAATGGATCTCCTCTCGTTAATAATTAACCAATTGGAGAGTGGGTTAGTTTGTCGTTAACATTGATCATGGTTGTCTTAAAGTGGACGCTTTACAAATAACCATTACCACCAAAACAAAAACCTAGCTTAACACTGTATATTCCATAAAAATTCAGCGACAGACGGATCCGCTATAGTCAGGGTTAACAATTTTCGCTGAACACGATTGAGACCAATCGAGGCCGCTTCCTTGCACGCTTCCTTGGTGTTGTCTGTTGCTTGTAAGAAGTTACAGTTCCGAAGGAAATCATCATCTGACATATTGTTGTGTCATTCATCTATTCTTTTTTTGTTGCTTAGATGTTTGCCTCACTAGTTTCTACTGGTGGAGGCGCGCCATTTTCCACCCCAGACCGTAGTCCATTGGGCGATATCAAGACGCATAAACCAGTGCTTGGATGCATGTGTGCATCTGTATGTACCTATGCTAGGTTTGTGCGCACTCAGAAGCTAGCCCAACCAAAGTGCAATGGAAGGGCCTCACCATGAGGGCGCGTGTGAAAGTTGTGCAAGGGTGTGACTGTGGGACAGAGTCAAATGAAACAGAGTGAGGTGTGAGGAGAGAAGGGGAAGAGTGGCCCCCAGAGTGAGTCCCTTCTGTGATGTCTCATTCATCGGCCGAGTCGATGAACTACAGTAAAGAAAACTAACGAGGATATGTTCGAGGCGGTGATAATCGCATATATATATATGAGTGGGTTGCGTGTGTGTGTGTGTTTGTGTGAGATTATTATCTTTATTGCCAATGATATTTCTGCTATCCATCTTTTGCTTTGTCGGCCTTTGGCTTTGTATCATTGTATCTGTATGTTATTGCTATTTGAGGGATACTATCTTCCTGTATTACGTGTCACGTGGCCGAACCATTTGGATTAGCCTAGTATTGGTGTTGTACCTATATTGTCACCAATTATACTCGTTTCTGATTCTATTCATTCTTGTTACTCCAAGCATTTTGCGCAGACATTTCTTCTCTGATGTTACGATGCGTCTTTTATCTTTGTTAATGTCCAATTTCGGCACTGAAAGCACAATGTGGGTAGGAATATCGTATTGTATAGCGTACTATCTGTGTACATTGTCCTGTTCTTACATAATAATATCGGGGCCATTTATCCAATGATTTCCGCTACTTGGCATGCACATACGTGAACTTGGCCCTTTGTGAAGCATTTCTTCAACTTTCACAGAATGCAGACTTGATTATTTCTATGTTCTTGTTGTTGTTGTTGCTGTTGTTGTGCGAGTATACTCGTGACAAAGGTTCTTTGGTAGCGTGCTTAGTGGTACTACTTACACTTCATACATGACGAGCTGTACCTGAGAGGATAAACCAAAGTCCATGAGGCCAGTGTTTCCCAACCACCGGTCCGTAGACATTTATTGCCGGTCAGCGACAAAAATTAAATTGCTGCTGAACCCCTTATCTATTTATTTATACTGCTCGAGTTCTGGTCATTTTAATGGGCTATGTTATTTTATTTTATACGAGGGGCGTTCAAATCAAACCGGGACTTTTTTGTAGTTCTACTTTAATGAGTTATAGCGTGCTGAAACTAGTATCATTAGTTAGGCGCACATGTGTTCTTTCACTGCTAGATGGCTCACTTGATTTGAGCCAGTAGCGTGATAGATACATAAAAATGGCGGATAGCACTGTTAATGCTTGCATGGAGCAGCGTGCTGTGATGAAGTTTCTTGCTACAGAAGGCGTGAAACCTGCAAAAATTTACAAAATACTGGAATCACAATACGGTTCGCGAGACACTCAGCCGCAGTTAGACATTTAAATGGTGTAAACGTTTTAGAGAAGGTCGTACATCCGTGAGTGATGACCTCAACCCACCACATATATTCCTGTCAATAAATAGATTGCGGAACGCCTTATACTGGAACATCAACGCATAACGTGTCGCGAAATTGCACAACAGGCAAGTCTTTCTCTGGGTAACATGAACACTATTATTCATGAACTTCTGAAATTTCCGGAAGCTCAGTGCACGTTGAGTGCCAAGACAGCTTTCCGCTTTTGACCAGCAGAGACAAGATCAAGCCCGCTCGACCTCACACGGCTCACCGCACTATGTGCCATCTGCAGCACCTCGACTAGGAGGTATTGTCACATCCACCTTACAACCTAGACCTCGCTCCATGCAATTTCCACCTGTGTGTACCCCTAAAACAATTCGTGAAACATCTGTATTTTAGCAATGATGACGAAGTGGAACAGGCAGTCCTGGATTGGTTCAGACGTACTGGCCGATCTTTCTACGCTGGAGCTTTTTACGCATTACTTAAACGCTGGGCTGTGCCTAAACGTTGACGGCGTTTATCGAAAAATAAATGGCATTTTAACTACTTGAAAAATATAATTTTCCTTTAAAAAAGTCCCTGTTTGACTTGAACGCCCCTTGTAATAATAGATAAACAGCTAATACACAAAATATTATATAAACGTGATATAATTTTTTTCACTGACTGAGCGGTCTGCGAAAAATTGTTCCTATTTTCAGCCGACACAAGAACAATTTTATATGTTTTCCCCAGTCTGCGAACAATTTTTTATGTTTTCCCCGTTCTGCGAGTGTAAAAAAGTTGGGAAAAACTGCTATAGGCTGTAGTGCAATGTGAAGAACTTCAGTGTGGGAATCACAGTGTCGAACATCAGTTCGGGGACAAAACTGGTGGCACACATTCTGTTTCTAGTGTCCCTGCGTGGAAGTGAGGTGAGGTATTGGTCAGTATGTTTCTATGGGCCCCTGGATGGAAGTGAGGTGAGGTATTGGTCAGTATGTTTCTATAGGCCTGCATTGAAGTGAGGTGAGGTCGTGGTCAGTATATTTCTAGGAGCCCTGTGTGGAAGGGAGGTGAGGTCGTGGTCAGTATGTTTCTTCGAGCCCTGTATGTAAGTGAGGTGAGGTCTTGGTTGGTATGTTTCTATGGGCCCCTGGATGGAAGTGAGTTGAGGTCTTGGTCAGTATGTTTCTACGAGCCTGCATTGAAGTGAGGTGAGGTCTTGGTTGGTATGTTTCTAGGAGCCCTGTGTGGAAGTAGGGTGAGGTCTTGGTCAGTATGTTTCACCTGGCCGTGATTACTTACTCTTCGTTCCCAGACACATGAGTGAAACCTCTGTGTGTGTGTGTGCGTGCGTGTGTGTGTATATATGTATATTATCAGTTCAGTTCATTCCGTGACCTCTTGAGAGCGTGGGGCACCCCTACTGACACACATCCTGCGCCATCCCTCTCTATCTGCCCTTGATTTTTGTGTCTCTTCGGATCGTAGGTTAGTCCATTCATGGATGCTGTCTTCCCATCTTTTTCTCGGTCGTCCTCGCCTGTGCTTGCCCTGCACTGTGTCATGTAGTATGGTATTTGCAAGTCAATTGGGCTTCGAGACTTTCATTCTCGATTCTACGTCGCATTTCATCATATGTGATAGGGTCTTTGTAGATGATATTTTGGAGTCTTCTAAAACATCTCATCTCCTTGACCTGTATTCTTTATATATATCTATAGGTGTTATTGTTTAACTAGCAATGTTATAGAGTGCTCGATCCTCACGGTTACCGTACCTAATTCGATCCCCGCTATCAGCCAGCTGTAGTAAAGCGTTGTGTTTGTGGTGTTCGTCAATCACGAGTGATGAGGACCTTTGCTTTTTAAACCTAGCCAGTCCTTCCAGTCTAGTATTCTGTAATTTCCGGGCTGTGAATCGTTGCGGATATGGCGACGAGTCCGATTTGGATCTGCGTACTTGCAGGCAGTGAAAGGATGGAAAGATCGCTTCTCGAGACGGTGATCATGATCGTCAGAAAATCCATGTATCTCTTCCGCTTTATTGCTCAGCCAGGAATCCCGCAACTTTTTGACTGTAATTTAGCTTGTCAGCGGACTTACGCTCTCCGCTCGCCCGTCGTCACGGGGCTCGATTGTTTTTGTACTGGATAAATGAAAAGAGAATGACTAGCGCGAAGAATGTGATTTAAGTGAGGAAGGGTTGCGCAGTTTGTCGACCCCAGTCTCTCGCCCGAGTCCAACTTTAACTAGTGGGAGGACAGGTCAGGACGATTTGATATGGACTCGGGTGTAGTGCATGACCAAGGCTGCTCAAGTGCATCGTCGTGTTCTGTGCGGTCCACACCGCTCAGCACATTTGCTGTCGTGGTAGCCTGATGACGAATGTCCTGCTTAGCTGGCTAGGCTTGAGCAAGGCAGGGCAAATCTAAAAAAGCTTTCCCTGTTCTTGGCTTCCTACTTTTGTAAGGCAACGAGAAAAACAACTATCGCCAAAATAGACCTCAACCTAACACAACAACGTTTCTAACACTCCATCCACGGCGGCAGTGCCACTTGCACGTGGTACTTGAGTGTACGTAGATCATCGAGATCGCGAGGAATTAAATTTATTCTTCATGTACTAGCGAGGTACTCCTCAAAATTATGACCAATATACATTAATTACCTGCACATCATTATCGAGCACGGTGTTGAACCACCATCTATGTTATCAGTACCTTCCAGGGCTAGTTCCTGGGAGACCAGTCTTGTTTACCTTGACAACAATTAATTTGCTGCGGAATGCCCTGTTACACATTTTCCATTAGCAGTATTATGCTATAACGTCTGCTGTATATGTTATTACTCGATGGTGAGTCTGTATGCCACCCATTCGCTGCGGAATGTGCACTCTGTCATTAGTTATGGGGTGTGTATTAGATCAATTATCGGTTCGGTACATATGTTAAAAATTTTCTCCCTGGCGTTTATATAACACGTGCGTGTAGAGACATATAGACAGCCACAGAGGCAGACAGGAGCAGATGCAAGACATTTGGTCGGCAAATTTTGCAGCATTCTACATACAGCCTCGATCTGTCATTAACGAGTACCATCTGTTCAGGAACTTAAAGAACATTTTGGTAGCTGGAAGGTTGTACACAGATGACGATTATCTACTCCTTCTTCCATGACCCGAAAAAATAAGTTATTTGCTCGTCTGTTGCTGATTCCAATATAGGAGATTATTTCTAAAGCTTTCTTATAGAACCAGAATTCTACGAAGACGAAGAATGCTTATGGCTTGTGTAAGTGGTGTGGCATGCAATGCATTGAGTTGAAGAGCGTTCTAGTCTGTTAGGGTAAAAATAAAGCATAGTTAGGCGGCACTGAAGGTCAAACGTCGTCAAAAACATACAGATTCGGTTCATCTACAGCCCTAGGGCAGAAACAAAACTAAACCCACGTTACGACCACAAGACCTTCGTCATGGATAAATACTGAATGAAAAACACCTAACAGACCAGGATAATGCGTACATTGGTCCTGTCAATATTCTTTATGCTTGTGAGACGCAGACAATTACAGCGGGCCTGCAGTGGAGGGTACAGGCCTTGGAGATGAGATGTTTTCGAAAACTCTTAAACGCAAAGACGGAGTTACAAATGGGGAAATACGAAAAAGAATTAAAACAGCACAGGCACGTTGAAAACTTCTTGGCATCGGTCAAAAAATGGATACTCATTTGGTTCGGACACATATCAAACGGTCTTGTAAATACGATCCTGCACGGAGAGGAGTAAAAAGAGATGGGAGGACAACATGAAAGAATGGCCCAATCTCTGACCAGATGAAGCACAGACAGCGACCGCTGACAGAAACAAATGCCGTTGGTTTGTGGGGGTGTCTTCATGTGTGCCTCAATGACCTCACCGGTTACGGTAGGACTTGACTTGAACAAAGCATAAAATTAACAACGACAATGCACTCGACCTATTAGCCTTGAGACTTCTCGGTTACACTATAGGAAATGCGTTCAACCATGACCAGTCTACCAAAGACGTCAGAGAAGTTTCTTACATCCTGGCTTTCATGGCAGAGTAAAGGTAATATGTTAGTGGACATTACTGTCGGGGATGAAGTGTTAGGGACTGCATTGTGCTGGGTCTAAGCTTTCTATGTGGTGTGAGTGGTCAGTTTCCTCCCTTAACAGTAAACCAGGCACCCATTTACAGTTGGGTCAGCTGGAAGGGGTCGATAACGGCCACCAAAAGGGTACTTTTGCGCGAGAAGCGGTCGATCTGCTACTCTGATACTTTTATGTTACTTCAGTGGTATCTATTGCATATATATAGTATATGGGCGGGGTACATACTTGTATCAATCAATGACCATCTCTTCGATGACAACACTCCAATCAATAGATTGACAATCGAACAGATTGCAGGAATTTGAAATCAAACGAAGACGAGCAGTGAGGGGGTTTTAAAAAACGTGACATGAATGTGCACGACGCTGAGCTACAAGAACTATCATTATTCACACCTTCACCATGTTCTGAAAAAGATTGCAGTTCGTATGGATCAACCCCTAGTTCAGTAATGTCGATTTTGTATAACATAACAAAACAATTACCAGTAATGATGGAAAAGTGTTACACTTTAGTATGAAGGAGTCCAGACATGAATCTTGTAATTGGTGTGAACTTTAGTACGAAGGAATCCAGGCACTTATCTTGTAATTGGTGTGAACTTCAGTATGAAGGAGTCCAGACATGAATCTTGTAATTGGTGTGAACTTTAGTATGAAGGAGTCCAGACATGAATCTTGTAATTGGTGTGAACTTTAGTAAGAAGGAGTCCAGGCATGAATCTTGTAATTGGTGTGAACTTTAGTATGAAGAAGTCCAGGCACGCATCTTTTTATTAGTGTAAACTTTAGTCCTTCTCTGCGTATTCACCCTGCAAGGTGATACACTTCTCCCATCTAATCTTCATCTTCCTGATGCCTTGATTGTAGAACTTAGTCTCGGGCCGGAACTGCGTCTCTAGTTTAGTAAATCAAGTCCTGGACGTCAGCAACACGACGTACACGAAGCGGATTCTCCATGTTTGGGAATCAAAAGAAGTCACTAGGTACCAAACCCGGCGAATGTAGGAGTCGTGACATGATGTCATTACAGCACGTTTTTATGACGTGGTTACTGAACTGGAAACGTGGTTCCGGCCCCAGACGGAGGAGTTCTACATTCAGAAAGGACTGCACCACCTTATAGGTTCAATACATGTAGAATGACTTAAGTGCCTTAACTCCTTCATAATAAAGTGCACACTTTTTCTATCATCTCTCGAATATGCAACAGCAAATCAGAGAGAGAGAGCGAGAGAGAGAGAGAGAGAGAGAGAGAGAGAGCATTAAATCTTATTCATTTGCAAAGAAGATAACGACAATACAAATAGGACAATTCAACAAGGGCCCATAAACCAAAGACAACGACAACAAACGTTGCGAGGAAACTGTCTTTATTGTTGACAGTGCAATAACAGTCAGGTTGTTGATTCAGATCACAGCATTGTTCTAGGAGAGGTGATTTTTAACGCTGTTCAAGAGTTAAGACACGAAACCTGGATGCTGACTATTTGTTTTCTGTCAGATGCTGTGTGATACAACCAAACGAATCTGTCTGTTGTTCTGTTGAAAGAATCGGAGACCACTTTTGCTAAAAGATTAATGTTGTTCGTCCACCATAGATGATGAGACCACTCGCTCTGCTGATCCATTTCCAATATGTTCGATCAGTCGATGGATTCCAGTGTGATTTAGGAGCCAGATGCAGGCCTGAAAAGACCTTCGACTGTGTGGGCAGAGTATTTACCTTCTGATGTGAAGACATCATTTCAATTGTTTTACCAGCCGGTCTCCGTTATTCGGCGGTTAGATTTTATTCGTGATGCTGCCCCCTAAGAGATGGACGTCAATCGGTTCCAGTCATGCTCAGCAGATTCCCAAGTCCCGGGCATTATGCCAAAAGCCTTTAGTGAAGCCTTAAGTTTGTTTTTGAAGCACTAGGTTTTGTCTTTAATGAGAGCGTATACATTTCTGCATCTCACTATAAAATAGTATTGTTGGTAGTCGTTGGTCTGGCATGCGTACTACATGACTCGCTTTGTGAGATCTGTAGCTGCATCAAAATAGTGTTCAACTCTGTCAAAAAAAGCAACAAAAGCATCTGCAAACCAGAACATTCAACTACAGTCTTTGTTGGACACAAGGGACACTGATGTATATGTTCACATCTCTATTTAATGTATGCATCCCTTTCTCTATTATTTGCTAGCTGAAAGTGTTGTCGTTTATTGTCCCTAATAAAGACTGTGAGATCGTAACGTAGGTCTAATCTTTGTTTTCGTCGTACCAATGTACCTGGCCATAACTATCAATGCTTGTACTGTATTAATGAGGTGACTTTTGCCTCGAACAAATCTTAGCGATGTACTTGGCTTGGCTTGGCTTGGCTTCGTTCGTTCTCCATTTCCCGCTACCAAACTCTAAAAGGGCTTAAGTAGCAGAATGTAGTCCAGAGAACGGAATGCGCTGTGTCGTAGTTTACAGCTTGACTGCGATATTTGCATCTTTCGGTCCAACACATCCGACTTCAGCAAGCATTTTTTGAGTACCAGGTTAGCATTCCCTCTTCGATCCCTTCTCCTTAGCCAGTCGGCTCTGTTGCAGCCTGTTATCCAGGATCACCGCATGGAGGTGTAGAAGGGTCTTGGCAGCGCTGGTTCGCTGGCCCTGACGCTAGCAGTCAGCTATAGGTCGCTGACCGCTGCAGCTCATGCGCTGCTCAGCGTCTTGGTCCCAGCGTTGTACTTGACCATAAATATCAATGCTTGTACTGTATTAATGAGGTGACTTCTGCCTCAAACTGATCATAGCGATGTAGAAGTTAAAGGATTAAGTGTTGCCTCTTGTCCGATGAAAGACTAGCTCATAAAAGACAGACAGCAGATGAACGTAGGACAGGAAAGAAATGTCCCTTGTAAAACAAGTATATAACTTTCAAGGACGTGTGGGTGTAACTGTTTGAGGAATTTAACAGATACAGACCGCCATTTAGCTGTTTATATTTGTTCGTTGACTGCTGATTTTTTTTTAAAATAAATGCAAGATGTTTGAGTTAACGTTCTTATGTGTACGTATGCAAAGAATGAACACTGCAACTCGAGATTATGATGTGGAAGTTGAGAATTAGATACGACAGACCCACAAGAAGTATTCTAACAATATATTAAGACATGCGTTAGATTAGAATCCACAATATAAAGAAAGGAAGGTACGACGAAGTACACCAAAAGGGAAAACCACAGAAAGCTGCCTATGTGCCAAATTCGAAAAGATAACATAATATATGAATGGTTGGTGACTGGCTCTAGCGATCCTCTGTTCCTATGTATTGAATTGAATTGATTGAATAACATCTTTCATTCATTACTGATGATGTGCCCCTGAGATGATATTTTGTTTGGTTCTTTTCCCAAATTTCCTTTTTTCCTCTGCCTGTTGTAATAGTCTCTCTTCGCCTAGTTTGAGGTGGAGCTGCAGAAAACCTTTCCATTTGGTGCGTTACATCAGATTCGTCTTCCCAAGATTCGGAATCTATTTCCAGTAATTTCATGTCTTTTTTGCACACATCATTGAATCTCAACTGGAATTTCCCGGATATCTTCTTCCCATCCTCCAGTTGGTCGTAGAAAATATCTTTGGGCATACGCCCATAATCCATGCGTCCAAAATAGTCGAGACATCGTAATCTGTGCTGCCTGAGAAATGTTTACATGCTCTGGAGGCCAGTGAGTGTCGGTGCCTCAACATTCGTCATTCTATCTTTCCATGCGACACAGATCATTAACTCAGGTATCGTAGGTGGAAGGTGTTGTGCTTCATTTCCTGGTGGGCGTAGTTTGTACAAGCCTCGCTGCCGTAGAGAAGTAGGCTGATGACGCAGCCATTGTATACTGCAGCCTTGATTTTTATTGTGAGATTTGGGTTACCACAGACACGCGACTTGAGGCAGTCGAAGACAGGTACTGATTTGCCAATACGACCGTTTATTTATAGGTGCAGGGAGAGGCTATCACTGACGATAGACTCCAGATATGTGAATTGCTTCACCGTGAACAAACTGACGATAGACTCAAGATATGGGAACAAGTGAACAATGCGTTATTGGTTATGGTTATAATTGGTGCAGCAGTCACGTCCTGATTCATCACGTTTGTCATCTAGAGACATCATAATGCGAAAGTCACAGCAGACTCCAGAGAAACAGTTTATCAAGGTCCCAGGCTCTTGCTTTCTTTGCGAATAGTAGCTCCCTTACGGAGACGCTTCTGATCTTAGTTTTGGCCTTTAATCTTGAAAGGTTAAACAGTCTGCCATCTGAACTGGTATGGAGGCGTCAGTTGCATCTCCAAAGGCATAATTCAGGAGCGCGGCAAAGAAAATACCAAAGTGAGTTGAAGTATATAAAAGTGAAATTGAGGAAAACAGTCTACGTGTTCACAAATGTGCACTTTAACTAGCGGTCTTGACTAACAGTATATGTTTGTGTGTGTGTGTGTGTGTGCTTACGCGTGTATGTGTGGGTGTCTGTATGTGTGGGTGTGTGTGTGTGTGTGTACGTGCTTGTGTGCATGTGGTTGTGTGTGGATGTGTGTGTGCGTGCGTGTGTGTGCGTGCGTATGTGTGTGCTTGTGTGTATGTGTTATCCGTACGTGTGTGTGTGTATGTCTGGTTAAATGTGTCTTTGCGTAGCCGTTGTTGTTAATGATGAGGCAGATGCACCGTGTTAATACCAACTATGAATGATGTGTCATCATTTTTCTCCAAACAATCAACATGCTTGTGCCTCCCAGGTAATCTGCTAACTTCTCTGGGCCACGCCTACCTGTTATGTAATCAACGATGCAGGTGTACTCACAACTTAATAGAAGAATGAAAAATGCCGAACGAGAAATACTTGTTTAGCCAACAAAAGATAAAATCTATCTGACGTAGACGAGAATATAGTCCCTGTCACGCTGAGAACTTGTCGTAACAGGCGACTAACAATGTTATTTAACCCCACAAGAGTAGAAGCCCCACTGTTGAGTTGTACTGCACGTCACGTCCGTAATATGTCAAAAGCTTGCTACCTGCGGAGTAACAATAAATCGAAGTTCCGACGGTACTAACGGGCAAATGTCAATCATATCATAAAGCAGGTATGGCTCAGTCAGTCACCACACAGGGACAGAAACAACACGAAACACAGCAGCAAGACCTTCGTCAACAACAAAGAACAAATGAAGATACCTGATGTATCAAAACAGTTACAGTTAGCCTGAGCTTGACACAGTGTGCAGGTTTCCAATGTTTCGTTCTGTTTCTCTCCCGGTGTGGTAACTGAGCGGCACCTGTTGATGTCATTATCGACCTTTGACGTTGAGTACTTTCACAGCTTCTATATCCTGCTTCCTTGTCCATTCTATGACAGCGACTATTTGTTGGCCTGGTTACCTGTACGTTAGCCTGTTCTTAGCTCCCATCAGTCATATTGTAATATGTATTATTGTATTATGTATTATTGAATTATGTATTATTGTTTTGCTGTATTATATAAAATTGTATTATATTATTGTATTATGTATTATTTGTCTTCTTCTTCGTACGTTCTCAATCTCCTGATATCAAGCCATGAAAATGGCTTAGCAACTAGCAGGATGTTGTCCCTAGAACTGAATATTGTGTCGTAGTTTACAGCTTGACTGCGATATTTGCACCATTCGGTCCAACATATCCGACTTCAGCCTTACATTTTTGGGTACTGGATTAACCTTCACTCTTCGATCCCTTCTCTTTAGCCAGTCTGCGCTGTTCCAGCCTGTTATCCAGGATCACCGCGTGAAGGTGTACAAGGTTTTGGTAGCTCTGAATCGCTGGCCCTCATACTAGCAGTCAGCTATAGGTCGCTGACAACTGCAGCCAATGCCCTCTCTATGCATCATTGTATTAACTATTATTGGATGTTTATAGAATTGTATTATATTATCGTATTATTATTTTTTTTATTTTCAATGGGAAGAAAGACTGACGTCTGGTCAGGCACAACATAGTGATAAGACATGCTATTCAGATGGATAGATAGATAGATAGATAGATAGATAGATAGATAGATAGATAGATAGATAGATAGATAGATAGATAGATAGATAGATAGATAGATAGATAGATAGATAGATAGATAGATAGACAGATAGACAGATAGACAGATAGACAGATAGATAGATAGATAGATAGATAGATAGATAGATAGATAGATAGATAGATAGATAGATAGATAGATAGATAGATAGATAGGTAGGTAGGTAGGTAGGTAGGTAGATAGATAGATGTACTGCTGATAACATAAAGATTACATCTTACACTGATGTAATAAACTTATGCATCTGTTGTTCTACCCCAAGACTTATGGTCAGACTAGCTCTCTTATAATCCCTAGAGATTCTGTCTGATATAATCAGTCTAGTGTTGTCCTTGGGGTTAGCTCTGAGTGTGGCTAACACAACAGCATCAACGCCAAACTGAAAGTGTTGCCAGATAATGCTCGTAAGAAGTGTCGATATAACCGATATCTCTATGGTAGAAGACTCTACAGCTCATGAGGATTCTATTCCCAGCCATTCACATTGCAATACGAGTAGCAGTAGTGTTTAAAAGAAACCTATAGAAAGAATGACCCATATAGGATTTATTTTTAAGATCTAAAAATCTAAGATCGTCAACAGGGGGATAGGAAAACACAAATTAGAATAACTAGCTAATCTAAACGATGGAGAAGAAAACGGATATAAAAATGTACATAGATCTTATGTGAATTAAATAAACAGAAGATCATCATCAAGAACTAGAGAAAGTAATACAGTATTTCCTGTGTATTTGCATGTTGTCCTGATGTACTAGAATGCCAACACATTGAAAAAGCTGTGGTCGAATAGTTTGTTCATCATCCTCCTGAACATGGGGAAGCGCGTTCAAAGCTTTGCCAAGACACGGGTATTATTATAACAAGGTAACATCAAAACCTATTGCAGTGGCACAGAGATTGTATTTCCCAGCCTTTTTTATTTTCCATGGAAAGGTTCAGCAATTTTAATAAACGTCATAATTACACTATCAAACTTCGTTTAGAACTTGATCAAAAAAAATAATATAGTTCAATATTGATCAATATTGTCAGGACTTTTCTTTTCACTTCTTTGTTTAATGCGAGAGAGGTGAGACGATGTGACAGTTTGTGTATACATTTTTTAAAGTCCCAAAACACGTAGCCAATGTGTGCAGCCACCGCAAAGTCTTGAAACATTAACTCTGTTTTAATTCAGGAGTTATCTGTCGTGGCACCAACTCTGCAGACGGCATTATCACGTGATGTGCTGAACCATGCCCTCTGTGGTTGAACCCCGACTTGTGTCCAGAAATGCGGTTATTTCATTTACATTCACGAGGCGATTTCCGATCACGATGCGTTCAAGAGTTGAAATCGACAATATTGTCACTAATTAGTGCGACTGTGTAGGCTAAGCTCTGTCTGTCACAGAACTGATACAGTCCTAATGTCCCCGTACACTTGCTGAAGTGACAGAACGCATCATCGTAATGAACCCTTATTCGCGCATGAATTTCAATAGATTTCACGCCCTCAGTGCTCATAAAACTGATAACAGAATGTAGAACCTCTTTAGTCCGGGTCACTAGCGAGGCGGCCACTCGCAAGTTGCTACCATGACGACATGTGGCACCTCAATACGTTATAACCATCGGCACGGTAACTCTTGAAATACCTACTAACGATACTGTCACATAACACATGGAGGACGGAAATTTTGTCTAAATGCTATCTCAGTTTTGATTTTCTCATTTGAACCTAATTACCACCCCCACACTCCTTGGTGTAACATATATGTGTGTATATGTGTGTGTGTCTGTGTGTGTATTTGTGTATGTGTATGAGAAGATTGATACGGGTGTACATTTATGTCACCTGGATACACTGCAGACCATTTCATGTAATATTAAATCAGCAACAAAAACAGAAGCTTAATCACCCTTAGCAAGCCATTGTTGAAAGTAGTGAAAACAAACCCCGCTCCTCCCTCTCTCCTTCAGCAGATCGAACCTATGAGATTCTAGACCACCTCGGCTGGAATTCGCATGAATAGCACGCAGGATGAAAGAATACGTGTAAGAAGATCGATTGAACACCACTATCATCGATCCCTAGATCGAGCACAGGACGAACAGTCACACAAAAAAAGAGATTGTTATTAGAAATTCGATACGCTGCATAGAAAAGCTGATGTCTGTTTTCTGTTTTTGGAGAAATCGAATTTGTTCTGGAGATTTTCAGTGTGTTTCAGGCGTCCTGCTTGCTCCTCCTTCTCGACTCCCCATACGACCCATGTGTGGTTCCTACCCTTTAGTATTTCTGAAATCTTGTATACATTTTTCTATACAGGCACATTTGAACTAGAACTGGGATCCTGGTAATCAATTAGGCAGAATAATGCAGATGCCAAGTCGTCAAAAGCTATTTTTTCGTTCGGCAAATCATTCTGGTTAACCCTTAGACGTTGCTGTCCCGTGTCGTCTCTGGTGTGCCTCTAAGACTCACATTTGGTTATTAGTAGTAAGTTAATTGGTGGTTTTGTTCTTGCCGTTTACTTTGACCTAGGGAAGGTGTGTCCAGCCTCCAGGCTTTACCCTGTTTACATTTAGCCTAACGAGCAGTAAAGGACCTTAACTCTGCCTCTTCCGGTGCTGGTAACTGCCAAGTTGTCATTGTGTGAGTTCCTGCTACATAGAGTTTCCTGCCATCACCTCTAGTCTAGGAGGTATGACAATATCGGCGGATCCTAATTTCTTCTCCATGTATCACTTCTTTTGTTTCTCCACTGTGTTCTATAGCAGATGGCATAGACGATCATAGCATTTCTCATTAATGTTCTATAGTACTAAACTGTAACTTACACAAGTCCCAAGTACATCTGAACCATTTTTACAAAATATTGAGTGCTTGACGGAAATCCAAAACATGTGTCAGAAAACCTCTGCCATTACATATGATCTGTCGGCGTTATATATTATATGTCAGCGTTATATGTGATCTGTCTGTGTTACATATGATCTGTCTGTGTTACATATGATCTGTAGCTGTTACATACGATCTGTCGCCATTAAATTGGATCTGTCGCTGTTACATACGATCTATCGCCATTCCATTGGATCTGTCGGTATTACACACAATTTGTCGCCGTTACATACGACGTTACATAAGATATGTTGTCGTTACATAAGATATGTCGCCGTTACATAAGATATGTTGCCGTTACATAAAATATGTCGCCGTTACATAAGATATGTCGCCGTTACATAAAATATGTCGCCGTTACATAACATATGTCGCGGTTACATAAGATATGTCGCCGTTACATAAGATATGTCGCCGTTACATAAGATATGTCGCCGTTACATAAAATATGTCGCCGTTACATAAGATATGTCGCCGTTACATAAGATATGTCGCCGTTACATATAATCTGTTATCATTACTTAACTACTCAAACATCAGATTGGTCACAGAGCGACAACTGCTGGCCAATATTTGTAAACGAACTCTTTGTTCCCAGTGTTATATTTAGTTTTTATCCAAATCGCAAAAGGGAACATCTACGACGCTAGGAATGACATGTATCAGAAATGCCTGAACTATCCTTTTTTCGTCTTAATTTACTTAAAATGTATGTAATAACGCGCGCTGTGAATTTATTCTCATATAATTGTCGGTGTCATTATTTACATTCGTCTGTTAAGCACCACTGATCCACATTTTAGCATATTATGTATATAACTAATCAGATAAATGCGTGGGATCAAGATGCTGAGCAACGCATGAGCTGCAGTGGTCAGCGACTCATAGCTGACTGCTAGCGTCAGGGCCAGCGAACCAAAGCTGCCAAGACCCTTCTACATCTCCACGCGGTGATCCTGGATAACAGGCTGCAGCAGGGTAGACTGGCTAAGGAGAAGGGATCGAAGAGCGAATGCTGACCCAGTACTCAAAAAAATGCTTGCTGAAGTCGGATGTGTTGGACTGAAAGGTGCAATTATCGCAGTCAAGCTGTAAACTACTACACAACGCATTCCGTTCTCTGGACTACATTCTGCTACTTAAGCCCTTTTAGATTTTGGTAGGGGGAGATTGAGAATGAACGAAGCCAGACAAGACAAGATTAATGCTTACATTGGTCCTGTCAATATTATTTATGTTTGTGAGACATGGACAGTTACTGCTGACCTTCAGCAACGGATTCAGGTCTTGGAGATGAGATGTTTCCGACACCTCTTACACGTCACGTACAAAGATCGAGTTACAAATGAGGAAATATGAGACAGAATTACAACAGCAATAGGGCCTTTTCAAGACCTCTTGGCAACTGTCAAAAAAAAGAAACCAGCTTGGAACGGTCACATATCGAGATCAAATGGTCTTGCAAATACGATCCTTCACGGAAAGATGCAAGGCAGAAGACGAAGAGGCCGTCTCAAAAAGAGGTGGGAGGACAACATAAAAGATTGGACCAATCTCCGACCAGAAGAGGCACAGGCAGCGGCCACTAAGAGAGAAAGGTGGCGTGGGGTTGTGAGGCTGTCTACATGTGTGCCCCAACAACCTCACCGGTTACGGGATGACCTGACCTGATATATATATATATATATATATATATATATATATATATATATATTGTTCACGATGCGATTTCGTGTAACGGAATTGGCTTTAAATATTACTAAATAATATTCTCCCTTCCTTCTGTCTCTTTCTGTGTGGTTCTATTAACTTAAATTAACTTAACTTCATTATACTGGATTAGAAGACTTTAAAGAGTCTGTATACTTTATTCCACTTTAAAAACGACTGTGATCATCCAATCTATTCTTGAATGCATTAACTGACCCTGCCTCCACAACATCTTGTGGCAATGCATTACAAGCATTCACCACTCTCTGACTGAAAAAAATGTTTCCCAATCTCCAATCTGGACCCGTCTTTAAATAATTTGAAGCTATGTCCTCTAGTTCTTTTTCAGTTTTGTTTATTTTCACGGCCATGCTCAATGTAATAAACATTGAGTCAGCATGCTAAGAGATTAAATTCGCTCGGTTTCATAATCCCATGAACTCGGAATATTTTTCTCGGTTCGAACGCCCCTCCGCGTACGGAACGCAATAAGCTTACCTTATACTCTCCAAATAGGTCGACGGTTGTAAGAAACGACGTTCTGCAAAGGACTTGCTACTTACTTTGTGTTCATTCAGCTACATGTTATCTACATACCGTTCTGACACATATAGTTTAGCCACCTACTAGTTTACCACTAACCTTTAATCCACCCACCTGTTTCCTATCCACCTGTTATCCATCATCTTACATGTTGTCAACACATGTGTTGTCTACCTCTGTGTTTTTCACCTATCTAATAGCTACCGATATTCTATCCACATATCTTTATAAACTTTATGTTATCCATCTTTCTTAAATGTATCTTTCTGTTATCCATCTATCTTAAATTTACCTTTCGTTTATCAACATATCTACAATCTATCGAACTGTTCTCCGTGTGTCTGCAATATGTCTTTCTGCGTTTCACTGTTTCGTTATTCATCTTATATGCGAATCACACCTCTGCTATCCACCTTTGCGTTATTAATCTTTCTGCTATTTCCTTGTTTATAGTGTTTATTCACCTATCTGATATCCATGAATCTACTATCTGCTTGTGTTTTATTCACCTATCTGATATTCATCTTTCTGCTATCTGTTTGTGTTTTATTCACCTATGATATCCGTCTTTCTGCTATCTGTTTGTGCTTTATTCACCTATCTGATATCCGCCTTTCTGCTATCTGTTTGTGCTTTATTCACCTATCTGATATCCGTTTTTCTGCAATCTGTTTGTGCTTTATTCACCTATCTGATATCCATCTTTCTGCTATCTGTTTGTGTTTTATTCCCCTATCTGATATCCATCTTTCTGCTATCTGTTTGTGCTTTATTCACCTATCTGATATCCGTCTTTCTGCTATCTGCCTGCGCTTTATTCACTATCTGATATCCATGTTTCTGCTATCTGTTTGTGTTTTATTCACCTATCTGATATCCATCTTTCTGCTATCTGGCTGTGCTTTATTCACCTATCTGATATCCATCTTTCTGCTATCTGTGTTTTATTCACCTATCTGATATCCATCTTTCTGCTATCTGTTTGTGTTTTATTCACCTATCTGATATTCATCTTTCAGCTATCTGCTTGTGCTTTATTCACCTATTTGATATGCATCTTTCTACAATCCACTTTTTTGGAACCCACCATTTTATTATCCACCTTTATCTTATCCCGTTTCATGCTTTCAGCTATCTGTTATCAACATATTTTATCCACCTGTCTTCACACCACCTTAACACTACCCACTTAGCTGACGACGCTGCATCGTAATTATATCCACATTTTTACTATCCACAATTACGTAATTATCTTTATTATATTATCAAACTACATGTTCAAATACCCACTATCTTATATAATATAAAAGCATTCTTTTCTCGGCTGTCATGAGAACAACGTTCTGCAAAGGTCACGCTGCATGATGATGATGCTGACGATGAAGTACGCTATATATACTGAACAAAGAACAACGTTTGGGGTTCAAATAAACCAACCTAAATATCTAAACCTTTAGTGGTTAATACGAATGTGTGTTGTATTTCTCACTGCTCAAATTCTAATTCCAATAACGACATAGAAACGACATAAATCGATGGGCGGACATCAGGGACCGAGAAATCGATGCTCATGTTATTTCTCTCGCTCGGGACCAGTTAGAATCATCTATTATTAGTTGTATTGTTCATCATTGTATTGCTAGGAATACTGTCTGAGTCATTATTGTTCCATCTTGTATTAACTTGATTAAAACGACAGTCCTAGATCTATTTTTTCCTACAATATTTGTCGCCATTTGGCATTTTGTGTCGTTTATGAATTCCAATGTGTCTCTTGTTATTCGTATTTCGATGTGATTC